>BQNB010113630.1:0-21902 GCA_026074375.1 Tanacetum coccineum
TTTTTCGAAATAGTTTAGTATTTTTTATAATTTAATTTAGTTAAAAATTTTAAAAATTCATAAAAAATACAAAAATTATGAAAAAAATATTTTTCTTTTTTAGAAAATTTTATTTTGTCATATAGTTTGTAGGAAAAATATAAAACTTTTCGTAGGGTCATTTTTACAACTTTTTATTTTTTAAAGAACGGTCCGGGTGCGGGGATTTTGTTTTGACTCGTTTTTGGGTCAAACGAACTCCGTTTTCGGTCTAGTCTTTTTCATTCTTCGTTATTCGTCCCGTAGAGTAGTTTAGAAGTAAAAATTTCTTCGTAGGGTTATTTTTAAAGATTTTAGGTTTTTCCCCCTTTGTTCGGGATTCGTGCTCTCGTTTTCCAGTTTAATTTCATAATTTTTAGGTTTTTCTTAAACGTTTTTGTTTGTTATTGTTTAATTTAACTTTCCACACTCTCAAATCATTTTTCTCATTCAAACTCCAATCTTCCGACTGTATCGATTCTCCAGTCCAGCCTCGTTGGGGATTAACGACCCGAGAACATTCTATACTACTTCTCGGTATCATTGATTGTGTTTTAGATTACACTTACTATATATATTTTATATTTTATTATATATTATATATATTTTAAGGCGTGGTTTAAAGCAATCAATTTTTGGCGCCGTTGCCGGGGAGGCTGTGAAACCGTTTATCGTTGCGTTTGGCATTTGTGTTTGAAGCTGTGAATATTATATAAAAAAAAAGTACAAAAATATTTTTATTTTCTTTTAGTATAATTATCATTTAAAAAACTAAAAAAAAAACCAAAAAAATAAAAACATTGTCTTTAATTATCAATAAAATTCACAAATTGGTAAAATACCAAAATATAATATATACCAAATTATATATTCTCAAATGTGGTAATTATCTAATAACTTCCGGGGGTGAACGTGTTGGTTCCCAACTCGAACAAAGATTTAAAAATTTACCAATTTTGTGTCTATTACGACTTACCGCTCACCTTTTGAAAAGTCTAAACAAACAATTAAAGTGAGGTATCAGGAGGGTTGTTCATAGGAACTACGACCCGATAGGAGAAATAAAGCCTTCGCGGCTATTCCTACTCCTCCGCTACCTGTGCTGTTTATCTTTTTGAGTGACTACGTGAAGTTAGTTGTTTATTTGGTTTTAGTTGTCTTATATTTATTGTCGTTTAAATCTCAATTTTGAATAAATCATTGAAAATCCAAAAAAAATTAGAGTAAATTTTCTTTTTATACACGTGAGCTTTAAAAAGGAAAACTACAAAGAAAACAAGCCCTTGCGTTTCATTCCAACAATTGTAGTGTAAAATAACTTTCAAACTTTTCACTTCTAGTCCTTGTGGTTCCATTCTTCTTTTTTCCTCTTTATAATCAACTTTCTCACTTTGACAACTTTGGCCCTTGGACTTTTAAAACATCCAAATGAGCCATTAAACTTTGAAAACTTGTCAACATTTATCCCTTGACTTCAATTTGGTTTTTATTGACTTTCTTTTCTTGTTGTCGGCTGATCCGGCTTTGATTTTTTTCCTCTTGTCTTCACTTGTACTTGTCTCTTCCGTTTTTGTCGGTTTTGCTCCATTTTTGCCTTTTATATCCTTCCCTGCATCATTTTGACACTAAAGCGGACATTTTTCCATCTTTTTGGCATGTTTTCTTGGGCTTTTTATTGCTAAATCTCGGGTATTTAATTATTACTATTTTAGCATTTATCAAAATTCACCGCAAACTAAAGGTTTGCCGACTGTTCATCATTTTCGGCGCAATTTTATTAAGTTGTACTCTATTGGTAAACTAAAGTTTACAAAATGACTTTGTTTACACCTTTTATGAATCCATTTTTTAAAAACTTAAGCTTTTTCTCAACATTTTTATCTCATGAAACACATTAATGGACAATCATTGCAATTTTACTACTTTTAGGCTCATTGTAATAGGCTACCTCCCGATATTAATAGAGAACAAAAAGAGGAAAAAATTTGTCTTCCCTGGACTTTCACTAGATAAACAAAGCTAGTAAACAAGATCATTGTCAAATAAGGTCCAAATGGTTAAGCTTTTTACTTACAACTTGTGAACTTTTCAGTCCCCCAAGAATAAAATTAATGATTAAGATGTGTGCTCTTTTTCAAACTCAACATAGATCTATTTATCTTTATAGTTTTGAAATCATTCTAAGCTTTACACTCAAGCCTTATGGAGCTTAAATGTTAATTACATTGATAAACCTAGACTCAAAGCTACTAATAAGAGATTAGGAAACTAAACTTTATAAATTGATTTATAAAAAGTGAAATTTTTATTCATTCTTTTATTTTCAATTTACTATAATTATTTTTTTTCATAGGAATGTTGTTCTTAGTTCGTAACCCCTACTTTGGCTTTTCCAACATAGGATATAGATTCTATACAAATGGTGTTCTTAGTTCGAACCCCCACTAAGCTGCTATCGTTTGTTGGGTTATCCGACATACACCTTTTACTATTAAAGGCCTAGATTCCAAAGTCCTTAGTTGCAATCATCACATAGGCCTCGCTCCCCTAGTGATGAATGCATTCAACACTTGATTCCTCGTACATAGTTTTTATCCTAGTTGCGACACCATACGAAGTCTCAATCTACATGGATAGCCAACGTATTAAACCTCTTTATTAGCTTTTATTATTTCTATTTTTTTGCGTATGCTCATTGGGCACGAAAAATAATGCTTTTGCATTAGAATTGCTTCTTGGCATTCTTTTTATAAATTATATTTTTGATTGATGGTAAAAAATTTCACTTTAGAAATCAACTTTATTAATTTGAACCAAAAAAAATCTTACTTACTTATTAAATGATTTATTTTTCAAAATGTAAGACTTTTTCTAAATACATTGGTTGACTTAAGTTAAATTAAAAAGAGCAAGTATGAATTAAGTATTGTTATGAGTGTGTGGGAGTAAAAAGACACAAATCATTCATATAAGCTTTAGGTAGTTTTCTCAAATTAACCTTGCTTAAGCATTTACACTTATATTTAACTAATTCATATCTGTTTTCACATTTTTAAAATCCAATTGCAATTGGAATTGTGAGAAGTTGCGCCACACATAAGGTAGGTTAAAGAACTAGCTAGGACATTTTCACCCGGTCAAGTCAAAATTAACTCCTATTTCTCACCAACGGATTACCAAAAAGTGGTGTTTTTTCCCCAAACTAAGCTTCTATTGAGCTTCTCTTGTAAGCAAAAACTTAAAAATTTCCACTTTTTTCACAAAAAGGTAATTCAAAAAGGTTCAAACAAGGTTGCGTGAAGTGCAAGTCAATATCGAAGATATCCTTCCCCAAACTAAAATGAAACATTGTCCTCATTGTTGTTGAATTTAAGGGTTCAAAAGGAATCCTTTTCTAAAACATAAAATCCAAAAAAATTCTAAGGTCATGCCAAAAGAATAGATGTTAGTTTGATAAAGACAAGGATAAGAGATTTCCCACTTTATGAAGAGAAGATTGAAGACCATCAATGGAAATTGTGGGCATTGCTTTGTTCTTCCACAAATTTGAACCATGAATCTTCTAAAATCCGGAAAACCTAGATAAACAAGCATAAACAACCAACAAGAACGAAAGAGAACAAGCCTCCTCTCATCATTTTCATTGTGTTTGCTCAAAAACGACTTAAAACGAGCTTAGTTGTTTTTTCTCACATAGTACAAGCTGATACTTCGACCCCGAATTGATTTTGTCCCTTGGGGAAGCAATGAGGAAAATCAAAAGAAAAGGAATAAGCTGGAGGTGCCTCCCACGAAGCGCTTGTTTATTATAGAGTCCCCTAGCTTGACTCATTATCACAAGGTACATCATGGAGGATAAAAGTGAGGGTGAAGAAATTCCAAGAGGTGGGAAACGTCCCCAAAATCTAGGTATGAAAGACTATATATACCGTAAGCATTTTGTTCCCTTGGTCTTCAAAATACTTTTTAGAAAAGAGTTTCAAGATGGAAAAATATGTGAAACCCGGACAATGCTTTGGTAACATGAAAGTCTATTAAGGGTGGGTGGATTGGGTCAAAAACATCAAGAATACTCGGATCAAAAACTAAGACCTTAGGGTTCAAACTATCATTCTTAGGCTCAACTTGAAAGTTTTCAAGTTCAAAGTCTAACATCATTTCAAAAGAACGGGTGGGCAAGGTGGGTAAAACATTTGGCTCATGAACTTTAAAGTTCTTTTAACTAGAGATTCCAGGGCTTGAAACTTTATCCATCTATTGATTGTTGAAAATAAAGCATCACTTACATGAAAATCCAAATTATTTCCTTCAACATAACTTGAACCACCGGGTTCAAATTCATCACTTAAGCTCTTAAAAACATTTGAACTTGATTTGTCAAAATCTTTGTTTTTAGCACTATCAGAATCCATTCTCTCAAAATCTTCTCCATACAAAATTCTTTTCCACTCATCATTGTTAGAATCCATCTCAAAGAGATCATCATCATTATCGAACTCATCTTTTGGTAAAGACTCAATTTAGGGTTCAGAATTAACTTTCGGAGAAATTTGTTTTAGATACCTCATAGAAATTGATTTCCTCATCGTCTTCAAAAGAGGGTTTCAAAATAACTCTTAAGAGTTTCCTTATGAACACTCCTCCTTAGATTTAGATTTGTCATTTCTTGAGGGAAATCATCTTTTTTCTCATAAGTGAGGGTTGAAAAAGTATTGAAACTTTGAAAATCATCACAAAGAGGAAAAATCACAATCTTTCTCAATTTTGACTCGCTCTTGGGATTGGGAATGAGATCTTCTTTGTCTATTCCTTGTTTGAAATAAAATTAAGATCTCATCCCATTTTGAAAGAATCTCAAGGGAGTATGTTTGGAAAGATGTGTGAAATTGCACCCCACGGAAGCAATTTGAGTGTGGATAATGATTACTTTGGCCTTTGTGAATGATTCTTAAAAATTCTTATAAAGTTTGATTTTGTAAAACAAAACCTTCTATCTAGCAATTGGGTCTGATATTTCCCTTATCTTCTTCATTTTGTTTGGTTGTTTCTCCCAACAGGAAGAGTCAAAACTCTTCAACATAGTTGATGTGGGCGAGAAGAAGAATTCATACTCTAGGTTCACAAAACATCCTTTGAACCGGTCATCATTAAAGGTCCTATGTGGATTGACTCTTACTGTATTGACTACCGTATAGGTTTAAAAAATATCATTCCATACCATCCCTTATCATCTAGCTACTTCCCCAGTGGACGTCAACTTTATGGCAAGTGCGGTCCTTAAGATAAGGCCGACCAAGTATCAAAGTGTTACTCGGTAGTTGAACTCATATTCAAACTACCATGAAAATCAGCGGGAAAGGGAAAATTGTCAACCTTTACAAGTACATCCTCTTGCTATGCGGTTGGAATTGCTAATGAACCATTGGCATGCTCGGAGGGTCATTTAGTTTTGTGACAAAGCTCAGTAGCTTAAGCTTTTGATATATCCCTAATGGCATGAGTTTAATGCTGGCCCCTAAGTCAGCTCAAGGCCATTACATTTTCCTTATCTTGGTTAAAAAGTCACATGGGATCAGGGAAACGGCTGGGATCACCCAAACTTCTCAGGTAGTTTCTTCATGATCACTGACCGAACATTTCGCGGGTCAAAGGTTTTGTGTTAGTGCTTCTAAAAGTTTTTCTTTATTAGAAAGAAGAGCTTTATCATTTGAGAATACTTTGGAATGTGAACTAAAGCTTAGCTAAACTTATGTTGAATTGCTAGCTTTTGGAACATCTCTAGATACTTATGAAGCGATATACTTTTTTCTCCTTTTGTTTTTGAGCTTTCATCCTTTGAGGATATGGAAGGGTGGGTATTCTCTTTAGAAGGGGTTCTTTGAAGGGGAGTATTATTAAATTGAGCAGAAAGAATGGCTACAGGAGAAATTGGTATGCTAACGGCTTAAACGGCTCAAGAGATTTTTTGGATTAACCGGTGGCTGGATGTCTTTGGTTGCTCCGGTTTGCACCTTATCCTTGTCACCTCGGATCCTTTTCAGTCAAAGTTTAATTATCTTCATTGAGTGGAGGAGGAATTCGGTGGCTACGGTGTGTAAGGAAAGCTCTAGCTTTAGAGTCGTAATGGCTCTAGCTTCACACCTTGGATTTGTGATAGTATTACTAGGTAAAGTTCCTGAACTTGATGTATTGTTATTTCCCATTTGTTTTTGAAACATATTAAGCATCATATTTTGAAAATTCCTTTGCTCATTTTGAAAATCTTGTTGTTCCTTTTTGAAATCATTCAAATTCTTTTGCAGATTATTCAAAGTAACATCATTTGCTTTTGTGTAAGCCTCAAATCTTGAGTAAGTCACCAGAACTTATGTACTCGGGGCTTGATAAGCTTGAGCTTGTTGTGTTAAGCCCGAGTTAGCTCCATGGTTAACTTGACTGGTTTGATTCACATTCCTATTCCATTTACCCTTTGATCCTATGTATCCTTTGGTTAGGTCTAGAAGCTTGGGGATTGGGTTGAGTAAAGCCTGGAGGTCTTATTTGGTTTGCTAAGTTAGGGGTACGGTATCCGGCATTTCCATTTTGAACAAACTTACCCACCGAAGCGGTTTGTTGAAATTGTTGGAAATTATCATGATAAACCGGGTACTCATAACCTTCCTTAGTCATTAGCAACATTAAAACTATGTTTACTACCTCAAGTAGTACAACTTTCTCCTCGCTTAACGAGGAACGGGAATAGGCACAAGAGCTTTCATCATTTTTATAATTTCATTCATTTCCATTTCCTAAAATTCAAAGTCATTTATCCTTAATGCCGCCGCCATTTGTTGTGATTTCGGAAGTTAGAGATGTAAGTAAGAAGAAGATGGAGGGATGCATTTCGTACTCACTCGCGTCTCGGCGATCCTGTGAACATCTAACCTTTGGCCTTTATGTTTATGATTTGTAATCCGTAGGTTGGACTTTTGTAGAGTGAAAAATGCCAACGGCAGGGTATTTAGAGAATTGAATCTTTATACTCACAGATTTGTTTAGAATGTTCTAATGGTGCATTAGTGTAAATCCATGATGAGGACACTTCCTTATGTAAGTTCCTTGAACGCTCCCCAAGCTTCGGAAGGAATGATTCTTGAGCAATTTGACGAAAATTCGTAATTTCATTTCAAAGATTGGTAGTCTTTGATGGTGGAAAGAAAAAATTGATGAACTTGGAAACTAAGTCATCCCATGTAAGAATAGAATTTGGGGGTTCTTTGTCAAGCCACGTTTTGGCAACCCCATCAAGGGAAAATGGTAAGAGAAGAAGGTTTTGATGGTGGTGTTAAGGTACATCCGGGTACTTTGATTATTGGTTATGCTTCTAAATGACGAATTATGAGCATGAGGCTCCTTATCATTTAAATCCTCGAAGAATTCGATTTTGAACAAGATTTAATGAGAGAGGATTTTAGTTCAATATTTAGAGGCATTGATGTGTGGTACAACTATAGCACTTTCAAACCCCCCGGTGGGAGCTTGAAGTTGCTCGGCCATAGGTCGGTCATCGGCCATTTGAATCGGATACTTATCAACAATAGGGATTGCCTCTTGTTGTTGTCGAGAACGTCGACGATTACGTCTTCTCGGAATTGTGTATTCCAAGGAAGAACGAGTGCGCATGCACTAGTGAAAATAAGAAAAAGAAGAATTTGAGATTAAGAAGATTATTTTTTGGCGGAAATTTATAATTTCTTTCAGTATTTATTAAGAATGAAAACAACAAAATTGAAAAAATATTTTTGGCAATACCGTTAATTACAAAGTTCACGATAAGTCTCCAAGATTTACGCACAAGTGAGCGGAAAAGCTTAGCGAGCCGCAATGACTTTTGCAAGTAGCTTCACTTTTCCTTTAAACTCACCTTTTTTGTTTGAAACTCAAAGGTCCGTGTAATCGCAAGTATTTTCACGGATTTGTTTTGTTGTTTATTGGAATGGTTTAAGATGGATAGCTAGTATCCAAATTTGTTATTTTTTTATTTTTTTGTATTAATTCGATAGGAATCGAATTAATGAATGTTTTGAATTTTAATACAAAAATAGCAAAGTAACTTCCAAGAAGGAAGGGTCTTCAAATAACTTACTTCAACGATTTATCCTTAAATAAAATCGTTCAAGCTTCTTCCCGTCGGGCAACGGCGCCAAAAATTCGGTTTTCGTGTGGATTAAGTATAGTATATATCTCTATAGTGCAAATTTTCACCAACTAAGATACCGTAAGTAATTAATCACTTAGGAAAGTAATTAATACCACGGGGTCGTTAAATTCCGCGAAAGAAGTAGTGAACATTGAGATTTGGTGGAGATTCGGATTTTGAGTCATGATGGTTTAAAAGGATTTTTGGACTTTTTGAATTTATACTACGAAAAATTGGTAGATATTATAAATATACTTTAGAAAACGAATTTAAAGAAAACTAAATATCAATTAACTAGGCACGATTAAAATTAACAATCGTTTACTAAAATTTGGGAAATTTAATTGTGTTGGGTTTTTATTAAGCACTTTCTTTTATATTGTGTAGGCCGTGTTTTTTATTTTTTTTTAAATTTCTAATAATTTTGTTGTAATTATTATTATTTATATGGGGGAAAAAATAATTTATTTTTTTTAGGGAAATAAATATTAAAATTAAAGTGGGGTAAAAATTTTGTGATAATTTTTTAAGGGGAATTTTTTAACTATTTTTGAATTTTTTTATGAATTTTTTAAGAAATTTGAATTTGCTTAAAAAAATTATACTTTGTTTCTATCAATTATAATCTTAATAGCTACTTTTTATTTTTTCCAAAAATAGTTGTTTTTAACTTGTTTTATGTGGCGGGAAGGTTTGGGATAAATTTAATATTTTTAATAATAGTAATAAATGGGGGGGGGATTATTTTTTGGGGTTTGTGGTTGGGAACTCACTATATTATTAGAAAAATAAAAGGGAGGGGGAAAAAAAATTAAAAAAAAAAAAAAATTTTTTTTTTTCACCAAAAATATTTGAATATAATACTTTTTATTTTTTTATGTTTTGTTTTTTCTTATTTAATTTTTTTTTTGTGTTTTTTTCTTATGTTTTGGGATTTTATTTTCTATAGGGGGTAAAAAAAAAAACAAAAAAAAAAAAGAAAAATATAAAAAGGAATAAAGTGGTGGGGGGGGAAAAAAAAAAAAAAAAAATTTTACCTTTAAATAAAAAATTAACCAAAATATTCATTTTTAAAAATTTTCTCTTTTTTAGGGGGGAGGGGGGAAAATAAGGGGGGTTGGTGGGTGGGTGGGGGTTGTGGGGGGGGAGGAGGGGGGGGGGAAAAATACAAATTTAACTGGAAGATTAAAGAAAAATGGTTTTTAGCTACTTTAAATGTGCAGAAATTTAAGAAACAAAATGCCCAACATTTTTATAAACCAATTGATCCCTAATTTTGTCAATTAAAAACCTAACCCTAATTTTATAAAACTAAAATTAAAAATATTAAAACTATTTTATTAAAATGAAAAGACAGGGTAGAAAGTGTAAAAGACTAAAGTAAAGGGTAGGCGGGAAAACTAACTAGAATTTACACTCTAGTTAAAACAGTAAACCTCTAACTATCTAGAAATTACAAAACAAACCCTACGACTCAGCTTATTTTTGGCTTATTTAAAAAGTGAAATTCAGCAAAAACTTAAAACTACAAAGTTGTTAATGAGCTTATTCTCTACAACTTTAACAAAGGCACTTTTGACTTTTAACAATAGAATAAGCTAAAAAACTTAGCTTTTTAAAACTGTTACAGAAACTAAGTTTTTGTAATCTTTTCTAGTTTTTGGCTTATTTCTTGCTTATTTCTTAATGAAATTGAAAACTTAAAGTTGCTAAATGAAGATTGTAATGTATACTAAGGACTTCTAAAAAGAAATAAGCTAAGAGTTAACAAGAATTACAAGAAATTTTCTATTAAAAAGTGAAAGGTTCAGCTTATTGCTGAATTTAAGTTTTTCCTAATAAGCTAAAAAGCTCATTACTAATCCTTAGAAGCTGAATTTTTGAATATAAGCTATGCTATGGATATAGAACTAACCTAGATAAAAGGATTTTTAAATGAACAACTAGAACTTAGTAATCAAGAGGAAATAAGCTAGAACTCAAACTGCTACCATTTCACTTTTGTAAGAAAAATTAAGCTAGTCTGAGATGCTTAAAATGAAAATCAAGAGATTTTATTTTGTAAAACTAATGGTTGTATATTAAAATTCTTAATTCTAATCTCTAACCGCTAATTTTAAAAGCTTAACAGGACACTAGAAATATGTCTATTCTTCGGAATGAGCAACAACAGTTTTTAAACTGATGTTGCTGATGCAATTGACCAACACCTTAGTGCAGGCTAAATTGCTTAAAATGAGAGCTAATGAACTATCTATCTAAATGACACTACACCTGCATAAACTAAGATTAAACTCTACAATGCTCTAATTCACTAAAATCTCAGAAATAATTTGCCTCTAAAACATGCCTGGTGCTAGGAAGGTTTTCGTTAGAACTTAAAACTTTGAATATTACAAATTAATTCTCAAAACCTTTTTAAAACTTTATAAAATCACTTAACACAACTGACTTATGTAACTTTACAAACTAACTTTGACTTAAAAAGTCATTTACACCTAAATCCAAACACTCTTTAAGAAATTCTGTCTAAACTAAATTGTACTTAAAATCTATTTTAAAACTAAAAGCTGTTTAAAAAACTTTTATCTTACTCAAACTCTAATTAATTAAATTAAGCTATTTTAACTTTTACCACTACCAGCTCTATTAATAGAAATAAGCTACTTTGTCAGCTAGCCTATTACACTAATATGACAGAATTAAAGAAAAAATTGAGATTACACAAATTTTAACTAATGAAAACTAAAAACAGTTAGAGAATAAGCCTAAACAAACATGTTTGAAGAGAATTGAATAAGATTGAATAGCAATTAGCAAATGACTTAAGCTAAAATTAAGCTGAGATGAAGTTTAAGCAATGACACCTTGATTTTTGTAGTCTCAGACACAAGCCACTCTTGTTGAGTGAGTGGCTTAAAAACATATACCTAATTGGCACCTTGCCTCTAAACCAAAGAGCTTTAAGCTCAATAAGCTGATTTGAGCTTATTCTTCCATAAGCTTCCAAAATTGAACTCAAATGAACAATTATGAACTAAAATAGACAAAAAACAGTATTAAAAAGCTTCTAGTAATTTTAGAACAACTTTAGAACAAGAGAAAATAGAATAAGCTAATTTGAGCTTATTACAAGCTTATTACTTAGAAACGGCTTAAATCATGAAAAATTTGAAAACAATCTTAACAACTTTTTATTGCTTTTTGAAAAGGAAAGTACAAGTTATGAATCTAAGAGTACAAATTGACTTGAAAAACTTTAAAAGCTTAATTGAAATGTTAACAGTACACGTGAGCTTTAAAAAGGAAAATTACAAAGAAAAACTAAAAAATTACACACACTCACTACTAACACTAACTAAGAACTTGTATTTATAGCCGAGAGTGATGAGAGGATGAGACTTCGATCCTTTGACAGCCGTTAGATCTTATTTACTCAAATTCAAGCCGTTGATCTTGATTGATGAGGTGTTCGGGCCAATAGTATGTTGCCACGTCATAGAAATGACGTGGAGGTGCTTTAAATACGAGGTAAAGTTGCTGTGAGAAGAAGGGAGAAAGATTTAAGCAAGTTGGGTTTGTTGGGGATTTGGGCGGGAAAAACAGTTAGGGTTGGTTAGGGGAATTTTAAGCCGCGTGTTATTTTGAAAGTTTGAAGTAATTGCAAAAACAGTCCTTGTGTTTCATTCCAACAATTGTAGTGTAAAATAACTTTCAAACTTTTCACTTCTAGTCCTTGTGGTTCCATTCTTCTTTTTCCTCTTTATAATCAACTTTCTCACTTTGACAACTTTGGGCCCCTTGGACTTTTAAACATCCTAAATGAGCCATTTTATTTGAAATAGTGTCAAAATTTTTACCTTGACTTCTATTTTGGTTTTTTATTGACTTTGCTTTTCTTGTTTTTGTCGGCTGATCCGGCTCTTGAGTTTTTTCCTATTGTCTTTCTCTTGTACTTGTCTTCTCTTCACGTTTTATTGTCGGTTTTTTGCTCGTTTTTGCCTTGAATATCCTTCCCTGCACATTATGCACACAAAAAACACATTTTCCATCTTCTTTGGCATGTTTTTTTGGCTTTTATTTGGCAAAATCCTGGGAATTTAATGTATACAATTTAGCTTTTATCAAAATTCCCCCAAACTTATAGGATTGTCTGTCCTCACGCAATTTTATTTAAGTGTACAACTTTGTAAACTAACAAGTTTCCCAAATTGACTTTGTTTACACCTTTTATGACATCACTTTTTATACTGCTTAAGCTTTTTCTCAACTTTTATATCATGGAAAACATTAAATGGCTTTCATTGCAATTTTGCAACTTTTTGGCTCATTGAAATAGGCTACTCCACGATTATAGAGCACAAAGAGGAAAATTCGTTCTTTCCCTGACTTTTCACTAGACTAAACAAAGCTATTTAAACAAGATCATGGTCAATATAAGGTTTCCAAGATGGTAAGCTCTATTTATACTTAACAAATTGAGAATTTTCACCTCCCAAGAATAAATTAATGATTAAGATTGTGTGCACTCTTTTCAACTCAAACATTAGATCAATTTATTCTTTATAGTTGTAATCCATTCAAAGCTTTACACTCATGCTTGTGTGCTTAAGTTAATAACATAGATAAACCTCGACTCATAAGCTATAAGAGATTTAGGAAACAATATTTATAAATTGATTTATAAAAATTGTAATTTTTATCATTCTTTTATTTTTCAATATTCTTTAAATTATTTTTTTTTTCATATAAAGGGGGATTTGTTGTTCTTATTCGAACCCCTACTTAGGTCTTTCTACCAAATAGGTTATCGCCATCAACAACTGGTGTTATCTTAGTTCGAACCCTCACTACGCTTTGATAACGTTATGTGGGTACTATCGCGACACCACCTTTTTCCTATAAAGCCTAGAATCCAAAGTCCCTTTGTTGCAATCATCACCCTAGGCCTCGCTCCACAGTGATGAATGCCTCCGAACCTTGATTTCCACGTACTTAGTTATAATCCTTAGTTGCGACCCCCATCCGCGTGTTCTCATCTCAAACATGGATACGCCATAACGATTTAAAAATTTTTATTGCTTTTATTTTTCTATTTTTCGAATGCTTCATTGGCACGAAAAAATAATGCTTTGCATTAGAAAATGCTTCATTGGCATTCTTTTTATAATTAATTGTTTGATGAATGGAAAAATTTCACTTTAGAAAATTCAACTTATAAATTTTGAAACCACAAAATCTTACTTACTTATTAATGAATCTTATTTTTCAAAATTAAGACTTTATCTAAAGACAATTGGTTGACTTAGTTAAATTAAAAAGAGCACGATTGATTAAGTATGTTTAAGAGCTTTGTGGGAGTTTTAAAAAGACTCAATTCATTCATATAAGCTTTAGGTTTTCCAAATTAACCTTGATTAAGAACAAATTCACTTTTATTTTAACTTCATCATTCTTGTTCTATCACATTTTTAAAATCCATTGCAATAGGACTTGTGAAAGCTTGGCCCCACAAATAGGTAGGTTAAAGAGTAGTAGGGCATTTTCACCCGGGTCAAGTCAAAAATAACTCTATTTCTCACAACAGATTACCAGAAAGTCGGTGTTTTTTCACCAAACTAAGCTTCTATTGAGCTTCCTATTGTTAAGCAAAAACTTAAAAAATTTCCACTTTTTTCACAAAAAAGGTAATTCTAAAAAAAGGTTTCAAACAAGGTTGCGTGAAGGTGCCTAGTTCAATATCATAGATTATCCTTCCCCAAACTAAATGGAACATTGTCTCAATGTTTGAAAAATAAGGTTCAAATGGATATCTCAACAAATTTCTCTAAGGTCATGCCAAAGATTTAGATGTTAGTTCGAATAAAGCAAGGATAGAGATTTACCACTTTATGAAGAGTAGATTGAAGACCATCAAATGGAAATTGATGGGCATTGCTTTGTTCTTCCCTAAATTTGAACCACATGAATCTTCCAAAATCCGGGAAAACCTTAGATCAAACAAGCACTAACAACCAATCAAAGAAATGAAATCTGGAGAACAAGCCTCATTCATCATTTTCATTGTTAAGCTTAAAACGACTTAAAAGGCCTTAGTTTTTGTTCACCTAGTACTAAGATATCTCGACCACCGAATTGATTTGTCCCTTGGGAAGCCAAAAGAGAAATTTCAAAAGAAAAGGATAAGCACTGGGGGTGTCCTTCCCATGAAGCGCTTGTTTATTAAAGAGTCCCTTGCTATGACTCAATTATCACAAAGGATACATCATGTTGGATAAAAGTGAGGTGTTGAAGGAATTCCCATGAGGTGGCAACCTCCCCACACTAGGTATGAAAGTATACCGTAGATTTTGTTCCCAGGTTCAAAAAAAACTTTTTAGAAAAGAGTTTCAAAAGAAAAAATGTGAACCCGGACAATGCTTTGGTAACATGAAAGTCTATTAAGGGTGGGTGGAGTGGGTCAAAAACATCGTAGTGGTGTTCATGTTGATCCTGCCAAGATCAAAGCCATTAAGAGTTGGGCTGCACCAACGACGTCAATGGAGGTGAGGTAATTTCTTAGATTGGCTGGGTATTATCGGAGGTTTATTGAAGGGTTTTCTTTGATTTCTAAGCCACTGTCTAAGTTGACTCAAAAAAATAAGAAATACGAGTGGGGAAAAGAAGAAGAATAAGCTTTTCAAACGTTAAAGAAGAAGTTGTGTAGTGCACCGATCTTAGCATTGCCCGAAGGAACGGAAGATTTCATGGTGTATTGTGACGCATCTCTTAAGGGTTATGGATCCGTGTTTATACAAAGAGAGAAAGTGATAGCGTATGCTTCTAGACAATTGAAGGTCCATGAAGAGAATTACACTACTCACGATTTGGAGTTAGGAGCTGTTGCTTTTGCTCTTAGATTATGGAGACAATATTTGTATGGGACAAAGTGTGTAGTTTTCACTGATCACAAGAGCCTATGATATATCCTGAATCAGAAAGAGTTAAACTTGAGACAACGAAGGTGGATTGAGTTGTTGAGTGATTACGATTGTGAAATTCGGTATCATCCTAGAAAAGCGAATGTGGTGGCTGACGCCTTAAGTCAGAAGGGAAGGGATAAGCCATTGCGTGTTCGAGCTTTGATGATGACTATTCATAGTGATTTACCGAAGCAGATTCGTGAAGCTCAGGGAGAAGCCATAAAAAGAAAGAATGTAAAAGTAGAAATGATCTGTTTTAGTTTCCAGAGGTGTATCTAACTCATTTAATTCTATGTAATTACCATAAGTTGGGTCGAATGATTCATCACCCTCTCCTATAAGCTTTGTTTCTAAATCAAGACTTTTTATCACAAAGACCCATTTAATTATGCTAGTGGCGGACTTAACACTTTTAAAAACAAGTTTTTCTTCCCCGACCCTCAAAGTAATTTTCCTTTTAAAGACATCAGTCTTGGAATAGGCAATTGACAAGAATGGTCATCCGAGGATTAAAGGAACATCGTCATCCTCGGGTATGTCCAAGATGATAAAGTCTATAGGGAAAATAAATTTGCCTATCCTTACTAGCACATTTTCGGCAATACCCCTTGGTTGTTTAATGGTTCAGTCAGCTAGTTCGATGGTCAAGCTAGTGTGAGATAAAATTCCTAGACCAAGGTTGGTGTAGGTGGAAAATGACATAACGTTCACGCTTGCTCCTAGGTCAACAAGGGCTTTATCAAAACAGATATTATGAATAAAACAAGGTAAAGTAAAGCTCCCTAAGTCTTTTTCTTTTGGAGGTAAGGTATGATCATAAGCATCCAGAATCTTTACATCTTGTGCCTCTCTCCAATCATCACAGCTGAAGTTTTGTAGTTGATTTGGAAAATGGATTGTTTCAGACAATATGCTCCTGCGCTGTGTGCCCGATACGGCGTATGGACCACATCTGATACGGCGTATATTAGAACAATCAGCTTTAGCAATTGAGATCGATTTAACTTAGTCTCGAGGGTTTGTTTCCGTAGAGCTAGGCAAGCTTCCAAATCCTCTCACTTGCAATACCTTGCTCATCTGACCGATTTGTATTTCTAAGGTTTTAATCGAAGCTCCTTGGTTTCTTATTGCTGCATCAGTGGAAGCTCGGATCTCTTTGATTATGTTCGAGGTTTCTTCATGCCTTTTAGCTGATTCTGCCATAAATTTGGTCAGTGATTCTTCCAGGCTTGGTCTTTGATCAGGATACGAAGAGTTTCCATTGTTTTGTTGGTAGAATCCTGGCCCTGCTGCTCTATATTGTCCTCCAAGTTGATAGGGTGCACCGAACTGTATATAATAAGCTTCTTCTAAAGTTTTCCCTTCTTCCTTTTATGTACACTTTCTCATTTACTTTCTTTATTTCTCGTCCGGTACTTCTGGTCCTTGATGATGTTCCATTGTGCCATTTCTGAGAGTACTCAGCCATTTCTTGGATGGCTATTTTAGCATCAGCAGCAGTTTTGGAAGGTATGGCACCCTTTGAGTCCAAGATTTGTCGAGTTGGAACATCAAGCCCATTGTAAAACAGGATGACTTCCTGTATATCGGTCAAATAATATTGAGGACACTTCATCAGCAACTCTTTAAATTTTCCCATGCACGGAAAAGGCTTTCATCGGGTTCCTGCTGGAAGTTGTTGATTTCCTCTATTTTCTATGCCGTACGGGTATGTAACAACCCGAGTTTCATGTCAACGTCTATCCTTAGCTAAGATAGTTATTTTTAATTACGTAAACAATTATAGTCGTTATGCTATATGTGGTTGATTAGAATTTCCATTTATTGGTGAATTTCATTCCGTGATTTAGTTTCTATTTGTTTTTAGCTTTTAAGAAAGTCAGAAAAATTTATTTTATTGCTCCGAGAGCGTAAATATGTTAATTTTGTATTTTTTGTCGTTTCCCTGAGTTTTTGTGAAAACCGTGTTTAAAGGTCGTGTTTTACGAGGTTTAACGTTTTATTAAAGGTTTTAAACTATATTTAGTGGGACGAATTTAAAATATTTACAAACGTGGTCTGACTCGAGTTTTTGGCCGAATGTTATTTATAAAAAGGATGACTTGTACTAGTTTTAAAAGATAAATAGAATGGAGGGGTTAAAATTGCCAAATGACTAAAGTCCATTTCTATAAAAGGAAGCACATACTTCTCTTATTATTCTTTTAGAAAAATCAAACTCTCTTTCTCTCTTCCCTTCTTGTTGTCGTTCGAAACCAAACACACACACACTTTTCATTGTCAAAATTTTGTTACTTACATGCAATTAAATCCGTTTATACCATATTAATCCTTGTTCAATCCTCTACATTTCCTACTAAAGAAACCTCACATGCAATAAGTATTGAAGAAGTTGGGTTTTTGGTCAAGTTCTAATGATTTGGTGTATAAGGGTGTGTTTCTAGTAGCTAGATTGTTGTTATTTTGAAGTGGTTTGATTTGAAAAGGTTTGGTTTTGGTTTTGGGGGTTCGTCCGTACGGTTTGGTCAAGGGGGAAGCGAAGTCAAGTTTTGTTCTAGCTTTGTGAGTGTTTACTTGTTGTTATTTGTTGATTTATTTGATGGTTATTACATGTATGTAATTGTAGCTAGTTGATTCAAGTGCAAAATGGGTTTGAAAGTATTTAAAGTATGAACATGAGTTTGATGGTTTTAGTACATGTTTTTAGGCTAGTTAAACATGTTGGAATAGTTGGATTTTGGTAAAAATGAGTTTTGGTATGACTTTGTGTTGACTTTTGTTGACCAGAAAGTTTGACTTGAGCATAGCGTGTCGAGAAATTTTTGAAATCTAAATTAGGCTATTAAATATGATAAAGGATGTTCTAAGGTCCGTTTTGATATAAGGTAGGCCTTGTAACTCCTAAAAACAAAGATTTTACGGCCGAGTCAAGTTTGGGTTATTTTTGGGTAAAAAGTCAACTACGAAGTTTAACTTTTAAAAGTCAAACTTACGTATACATTTTAATATAGTTTATAACAAGCAAAGGATTCGTAATGTTAGTTAGACTAAGATGAAATGCTAAGTTTGGGTTATATTATCTTTACTTTAAGCAAGCTTTCTAAAAATGGAAACTTTATTGAAAACATTATGATGTTGTTAAGTAAGTCAAAGCGAAATGTTTTGCGTCGCACTTGGAGATTCTAGTATATGATTTTATATACGTAATAGTGTTATATATATATATATATATATATATATATATATATATATATATATATATATATATATATATACATATATATATACATATATATACATATATATATACATATATATATACATATATACATATATATATACATATATATACATACATATATATATATACATACATATATATATATACATACATATATATATATACATACATATATATATACATATATATATATATATATATATGCAATATATGATACGTTATACTTTTAGTCACGTGCCGCTATATATATGTACTATATAGGTCGCGGTTGAGACTTGAAGTTTATTGCGCTTGTTGATTGATTGATTGATTTGGATCATTTGCTTAAGGTGAGTTCATAGCCTTGCATTAAAGTCTTTTAAATGTTTTTACACCCGCGAGGGGGATACATGCTTGTTTTATAAATCGAACACATATGATTTTATGGTATGCTTGACCCGATTATTAGATTGTTTCCGCATAAGTTGCTTTTGTCAAAGTCCCTTATTTCATGAACCGTTAATTTCCTTGTTGTGAGGTGAACGCTAATGCATTAAATAGATCTATTGGGTTTGACAACCCTGTCCGGGGTTTGAATCCTTGTAACCACCCTGTCAAACGGACATTTTGTTATTAGAAATATAGTAGGTATATGACAATAATACCTTGTTTGGGGCACCTTTTAGCATATGAAATGCCATATGTTTTGTTAACGTTCGGTGTCATGAGCTTATTGCGTGAAAGAAAAGAAGTTGCTATACATTGCATTTGTTGCTTTGTTTTCTCGAGAACTAATAATGTGTTCAGAGGTTTTTACTTATTGATTAATTTAACTCTATGAATTTCACTCAACTTTGTTTTTGACGTTTTAAACATGTTTTATCCTAGGTAACCAAGGCTGAAGGCAACGATGGCGTGGAGGTGTCGTGCGTGTGGTGATGAATTTTATGGAAATACTTCTTTTGTGTTCCGGTCTTTCAAAAACAATATCTCATGTGGTGTTTAAAACAATGTCTTTTATTTCAAAACAATTTGTTTTTCATGGTTTGTAATAGACGGTGGTTACGATTCTGTGGGACCTAAACGCACTTTTAACTCTGAATAATTATGGAACACATGTTTGATAAACGTCTTATTTGAGTCGTTTTCTATTATCATGGTGACGGATGCTATTTAGTAACACCAAATTGCTAATTTCTGCTGCTCAATCCGATGCCCCTCGGGGCGGGTGTTACAGATTGGTATCAAGAGCTTCGGTTGTAGAGAACTAGGTTGTTTTCAAAACTTGGATTTTAGTCATTTTAGATATCAAAGTAATGTCAAGAGTCTAAGGTTGTAAGGAACTAGGTCGAGTCTTTTGAAAAACCTAAACTATGACGCTTCTACACGCACGCCGATACTCCTCGTTGCCATTAGTTACATGTAAGGTACATTTATTAATTGTTACGTGTAAGTATATTTATGTATGTATTATATGTGTGATTGGTTAAGTATGGATATTTATGCATGTGTTGGATGCATAAAGTATTATGTATTGGTGCATTTGTGTATGTGTTGTATGCATAAAATGTCATGTGATTATATGATAACTACCATTATGTATGTTTGAAATATAACTAAGATATATGCGGATCGAGAATGTCGTGAATCGTAAATTTTTGTTTGTTGCGCTTTTTTTATGCGAACTATTATTTTGATAATAATGTTCCGATAGTAATAAGAAGTGATACGCTATTAAGTAAGTATTATATGATATTTTCTAGATTATCATGGTGAATGTCATTCCTCCCGATCATGATTATGATGTACCCGTTGTTGAGCCGAATCAACATGATGATGCTCTTGTTGTTCCCGAACCTGTCTTAGAAGATGAAGATGAAGACCCGGAAGAAGACGAATTTGAGGAAGAAGAAGATCCTCAAGAAGATGAAGATGATATGGAGATCGACATTGAGGAAGATGAAAATGAGTCGGAGTTGACATATCCTTACGAAGAGGTGGATCCTCTTAATCCTCTGCCGCCCGCTTCAGAGTTTGAACCTGATAATGAGATCAAGGTTGAGAATCCAATTGAGCATGAGGATGAGACTATTCCTGTTAGTGTCTATGAGGTAGGTGAATCGTCTACTGCCGCTATTCCTCAAGAGGATGGTGATAGATTGCTACCTGTCTTCATGAGACGGGATATTGACTATCTTTTTGGTCGAATGGTCAATTTTTCGAGACAATTGTGTGGTCGCGTGACGGCGCATGCATTGGTCGAGAAGAAAGGAGAGGCAAAGGATAAGTTTTACGGTAAGTTAAATTTGGATTTGGGTAATGAAGTGCGTTCTAGTGTGGAACAAGGAACTGCAGCAATGGAAAAGTTGGTTGAGAAGCTCGGTAATGTTGAAGAAAAAGCTGGGTGTAAGAAACTGAAGAAGGAACTTGAAGAAACAAGGTTGAGCAACACATTCCTTCATATGCAGAACGAACGAGTCGAGAGAGATCTTTATTAGACTAGAGTTCGAGCTCATGAGTTCGATAAAGAGATGATTCATAGGGGATTTGTGTTTAAAGAAAGACCAAATGAAGCTATTAATGTTTCGATTGAAGATGAGAAAAGTCCTTTGTCTGAGTCGCGAGGATCTCCTCCTGATGTGTAGTAGTTTAGTTTCAATTGTAGTTTCTTTTGTTGTGTAATCACTAAACTAAGTCCTCAGTTGGTAGAACTAGTACTATTGGTTGTAACGATTTGTATCATTTCATGAAACAATGCAACTATGTATTAACTCTTTGTGATGAAAAATGAATGACTGTCTTTTAATTACTACTTGATGTTGTGTGACTGTTGTTGTGGTTGATTTGTCATTATATCATGTTATGAGAGTATCATGTTATGAATGCTTACCAGATTGTTTTATGTATGACGTGACAGAATTATGCCTCCAAAGTCTTCACCTATGACTCAAGCTGCTATTCGCCGAATGATCAAGGAAAGTGTTGATACCGCTATTGCTGCTGAGCGGGCAAGGCAAGCGAATGTTAGGAACGATGCTAGTAGATCTGGGCCAGTTAATGGTCAAGACACTGCACCTACTGTTCATGTGTGCACTTTTGCTGGGTTTATGAAGTGCAATCTTGTTGCCTTTCGCGAAGGTGGTTCAAGAAAACTGAGAGTGTTTTCAAGATCAGTAAATGTGTCGAGGGTAAGAAGGTAAAGTTTGATGTTGCTACATTAGAAGGACTAGCTTTGACTTGGTGGAAAACTAAAGTTGCAACTATAGGTTTGGAGACTGTAAACCAAATGCCTTGGACTGAGATGAAGCAACTGATGACTGCAGAGTTTTTTCAGATAGAAGTAGTTCAAAGAATAGAGCACGAATTGTAGAACTTGAAGGTTAAGGAGTATGATGTTGTTGCTTATACCCAGAGGTGTAATGAACTGGCTTTGATGTGTCCAAGAATGGTAGAGCCTGAAAGAATGAAGGTTGATGCTTACATCCGAGGATTGACGAATAATATCAAGGGTTAAGTGACATCT
>BQNB010113631.1:0-21902 GCA_026074375.1 Tanacetum coccineum
ATACTTGGTATGATCGTCTTCATTTATACAATTGTGTTCTATATTAGCATGTTTAAATCCATGAATAATTTATTTATTCTAAATCGTCCATTGTTAGTTGATGATACGGGAGCATCATTGAATTAAGGCAAATGTGGGTGTTTTGGTAATATTCATATAGTATGAATATTAAAGGATGATACCGTCAAAATCATATGTTGTTCATTGGATAAACATTGGACTGACCCATCCCACAAGTATTCACTACATAGATCGGCGTCAATAGTGAATCTCGCAAGTGGTTATGTCTCTCATCCTCATACTTGAGATGCAATAGGTTTTGTGTGTGTGGAATGTCAATCTTAGATATGGTTCAACACTAACCTGTTGAAGGCTGCTATAAAGGCCATTTTTAGGAGAGATGTGAAATACATAACGAACACGTGCAGTCAAAATAAGATTTGTTCCTCCACATGTTATGGAGTAAGATACTACTGGGCTCCTCGATGATTTGAACAGATGTATGTGTGGCCGCACCACAATGTAATTAAGATGATACTTAATTAATTTGGCAATCTAGTTCAATGTCTATATCGAGAAACAGAAATGTTAAACCCAAGAATGACTTATGATCCATGTCAAATGTTTAACATAGTATCTGCAACAAAAGGATGATTGATATCTAAACCATTTAAATAAGAAGTTTAAGAAACTATCCTCATATGTCTCTGGGGGCATTGGCGTGTTGTTAGACGCTAACATTTGCTTGTATAATTACTTGATTATTATGACGTGCGCAAGTGGGAGCTGTTGGAGTATTCTCATGTCATAATAACTAATTATATGGCTAGACACATATGAGCCTATGGGGTCACACACTTATACACTGAGGTACCATTTTATATATCGTGTTTATTGTATTTACGGTACATAAATAACCCACGTAATTTGGGATCACTATTGGGCTTCTAATAACTAAGTAAAGTACTTTTTATATTGGACTTACAAATCAAATGGGAGGCCCATTTGAGCCCTCATAGTGGCCGGCCTATATGGAGGTCAAAGAGGGGATGATATCAAATCTTTTGATAAATTAATATGGGATATCTCCTTATTAACGTGATTGCTAAATTAATATGGGATATTTTCTAATTAATGTGATTACAAATTTACCAAATATTTCTCTCCTCCTCTCCTATATATATACACGGCACATACACACTCTTTGTTGGGTTTTTATGTGTTTTGTTTTTCTTGATCCAACTTTTGAATCTTGTTCATTCAAAGGGGTTTTACAAGGCTACAGGGTTAAGACTAGCATCTATTTGGTATACAAGGAAGTGTAGTGTGGATACATCATAGAGGTGATCTCCATTGATCACTTGGTTTCATTGAAAGTGTTGTGTTAAGGTGAAGGTCACCATTTGATTCTACCGATCACGCTACAAAGGTACTACTTTTCTTGTTTTAACTTTGATTGATCATATGACTCTATGGATCCGTTGATAGGTGCTTGTTCCGCTGCGTTTAATATTTGTTTATATGATAATCATTTGATTCAGCACCTATAGTGGTATCACGAGCCATCATATGATGTCATATGATCATCTTGTATGCGTAAAAATGGCTAAAAACGCGTGTTTTTAATGGAATCAAAAGGATAATTTTAAAACAGCCTCTAAGGCTTATTTTTTGAAATTAATTCGACCCATATAGGGTCTTATGATCTGGTATTTTTGATCCCATAGCCATTTGTTATGCATACTTTAATTGGTTTTGTTATCGGGTACGTGTAAAAGGGCCTAAATCGCGTGTTTTGGAACGATTCTTGAATCGGTTTTAAATCAGCCCCTTGGGCATTAATTTCTGAATTAATATGGTTGTTATAAGGTCTTTAATACAGTACTAATTTTCACATAATAATCTACACATGATGAAACAAAGCATAAGAAGCTTGAAAGTAAATATACCCCTTTCTCCGACGAATGGTTGTTCATGCAAAATCTTAACCTTTAGTAAGTTAAAGAAGTTAGGTGCTTATACTCTTTTTCGAAACTCATACTCATCAACCGATCCGGTTATTCATAAAAAGAGAAATTTTGTATAACAATGTAAAGAACTAATAGCCAGCTCAAATCAAATTGTACCACATTGTCACGTGCCATGTTATAAAAAGTGAAATATCTGCCATTGTAATCCAAAAACTCATCACGAAACAAACATATAACTAACATACCATATTAACATAATCATATATAACAATAAAATAAAGCATTGCAATGTGGGTCTCATTAAAAATTAAAATAAGGAGGTGTCAATCTGAAACCATTCATACATCTTATTTTAGAAAATCACCATCAAAGAGAGTACATTAGTCACTCTATAATTAAAATCACTTTTATTATTTTCAATTGACATATCATTTGACATATCTTTTTATCTATTTATTTTTTTTATGATTTAATTTCACCGTATTTTCTAAAATTTCATGACCTTTAATTCAACATCTATTTTGATATATTTTTATAAATTTTTAGCTTTTAACATGTTTAGTGGAATTATTTTGAATTTTTTAACAATTTTAACTTTAATTTGAATATAAACTTGATTCGTAAAAGATATATATTTTTAGAGACAATGTTTGATGGGTAAGAGGGTGTGTGAGTCTTTATACAAGCGAGAATGATGTTAATATGATGTTGCGGGAAAGCTACGGAAACCCAAACAAACGAATTCTCTAAACGGGTAGGGAATTGCGGAGCGAGTTAGGTTAACAATTTTTATCGCCGCCGCTATACGCGGGTATCCAACTAGTACTGTTAAAAACTTAAAATTGATATGAAAGAATGTCACCTTAATCTTAAACAATATGGGTTGTGTTGGTCGCCCGTGACTCCATATGTCTTCTTATGCTTTGTTTTCTTGTCTTCTATACATTTGTTCCTAACAAAAGTCCATGTTTGTGTGCATATTCTATGACATAATTTATTTCTTTAATTTATATAGGAAATGATATTTCCTCCTATTTGATATGCCTACATATCCTCCTACTCATAAGATCTTGACAAGTGTCACAACTGACGGTTTAGATGCGGAGAGATAATGAGGAGAGAAAAAACATAAAATATTATTGTGTGTAGGAGGATATGTAGGAGTATATTGTAGGAGAATATAGCAAAACCCATTTATATAACACTGTGTCTGACAGAATAAAGAAGTTACAGTAATTAACAATGAGATGTGAATGCATGACTTATTGAAGAACTATCATTCTTATTTTTATATTTTAATTGAATAAAAAGTATACCGTAAATGCATGTATATTCGTAATTTGGATTCAACTTATTTGATACTCCTTGTGATTTATTTTCTGATCATTAAAATCTTTTGTCTTCCTTAACACCCTTTAATTACTATATATCAAAATTGGCGAAAATTACTTTAACTCCCCCTCTTTTCAAAAATCGCCGCACAGTTTTCTGGCAAACTGACCCAAATAATTTCTCCTTTGGATGCATACACGTGCTTCCAATTCTGAACTTGTTGAACCGTTACCCGAACCTGAACGTACTCTGAATCGAAGACTTCGTTGACGAAACAGAAGAGTTTCATACAATCAAAGAAACAATCCACCTCAATATCCGAGAATTGTTTATCCGCTAATTCTCAACATCAATTACTTCCGTCACTTTCTTGATATTCTTCGAAATTACGATCCAATGGATGATGAACCCATGTGGGTTGCTGGCCGTGTTGTCGCTTCGACTCCCGCATCCGTAATCACTATTCCTGAAACAGTAAACGAATTTTCCATTAAAGGTAACCACTTGACTCTCGTCAAAGGAAACCAATTTGATGGTAGAACCAAAACCGATCCTCATAAACACATTCATGAATTCCTTGGAATCTATGATACGTTTAAATACAGAGATACCGAGAATGAAGTTGTCCGCCTAATGAAGTTCCCTATTGACACTGGAGAAGCAAAAACGTGGCTGAGACAAACCACAACGAAGGAACAATCAAAACATAGGATGAACTTCAACCGCTTTCATTACCCGATTCTTTCACCCGCTCTTTTTCATCGACTCCTTTGGAGCAATTTCTGCTTTTCTCAACATGAAAAAATGAATCACTAACGA
Source organism: Tanacetum coccineum (assembly GCA_026074375.1). Taxonomy (NCBI): domain Eukaryota; kingdom Viridiplantae; phylum Streptophyta; class Magnoliopsida; order Asterales; family Asteraceae; genus Tanacetum; species Tanacetum coccineum. The sequence goes on from BQNB010113631.1 coordinate 4,122, forward strand.
TGCTTGGCTTTGTATGAAAGGAAATGCTCAAAATTGCCATTGTCATACTCTGTCAAAGGGCAATATTATCAAAATCTTATTATCATGGTCCCTCAATGAAATAACCAAGAAGTTCTAATGCCACAGCTATGGTATTTTCCTTTATAAAACAACCGAAATCAAGCATATCAGCATCTCCGAAGATAAAGACTTACTCGAAGCTCGACTAGGCTAAAAATTAAAAAACCAAATCATCTCTTAAGAAAACTATTGCTTTCACCAATGAAGGTAATAGTAATTCTGATACTGATAAAATTATGGCCCGAATGGATGCCATGACCATAAAAATGGATGCTCAGTACAAAGAACTCCAATCTTGTGCAAAACAACCAACACCCGATCTTGACGATGATGACATACCTATGTCCCGTGAAGAAGAAGCTAAATTCATGCAAACTTTCCGTAAGACTCGTTTTTACAATGATTATCGCGACCGAGACTCGAATCGCGATAATTGGCGTTCAAGCGGTCAGAATGATTACAACTAAGACAACTACTGATCCAACACCGATGATAAATCCTATGATCTTCAAAGACAATTTAATGATTTTGTGAAATCTCAACAATCAACCAACGCTTTTGTCAAAGAAACATTTATGGATCTCAGAACTCAACTCTAAACAGTAGCCAAAAATCATCAAGCTTCAATTCAAAACCTTGAAACTAAGTTCGACAGACTCGCTGACAAGCAATCCGATCGACCTTCTGGATCTCTTTTGAGCAACACTCAACCAAACCCACGAGGTAGCAACTCTAAAGCTTATCAAGCACCGCAATCTCGTAATGAGCATGTGAATGCCGAGTTCGACCCTAGATCCACCAGATAACCCGGATGATCACAAAACAATTCTGAAAAAACCCTATGCAACTTGATAGCGATGATTAAAATTAGAACCAACACCACAACCAAAAACCAATCTTCAAACCACAAAGAATGCCTGTTACCAAAACCATACAAAACCAAAAATCCTCATAACCTCAACGCTTATAAAAGAAAAAATGGAGCCAATACGGAAAAAATTCCTCGTGTACAAGAATCGAGCCGTCTGAATCAATGTTCCTCTTGTCGACGTTTTAATCCGAAAAGCCTACTATGGCAAATTTCACAAAAGAAACTCAAAACAACAAGCATAAGATCGGAAAAATTTTCCTGCACTTAATTCCTAAGCACGTGAAAGTCTTCGCCATTCTATAAAAAGTTTCACCCAAACTTGGAGACCCAGGAAGTTTCCTTATTCCATGCAACTATAATAAAACTTTCTCATGTAATGCTTTTAGCCGACCTTGTGCTAGCATTAACCTTAATGGCATATTCCTTATAATGCAAAACTATCTCTCGAAACACTTAAACCCAACTAAAATGAGCATAAGATTACGGAGCAGATCCATTCAATACCGGTTGAAATAAGCTTAAATATGCTCGTTGAAGTTGGTAAATTCACCTTCCCTGTCGATTTCGTTATTCTCGAAATGGAAGAAGATAGCAAAGTTCCTCTCATTTTAGAACGACCCTTCCTTCACACTGCTGATGCAATAACTCGAGTTAAACAGAAACAACTCAGTCTTGGAGTTGGAACCGAACAAATGACCTTTAATATTGATTCTGCCATTAAACACTCTTATTCGAATAATGATACCTGTTTTAGCACCGATGTTATCGATGAAATCTTTGAAGAAGATTTCGACGCTCTTCTTAACGAAGGAAGTAAAATCCTCCATTCCATCGAAGGAACCATTCTCGAAGAAGAAATATTTTTTGAATTCGATAAATTCATAGCAATGACTGCCGATGAAAACTATGACTCTGAATCCGACACAGAAGAACCACCATTCGAGAAAATCACCATCAACACGGATTATAAAATCAAAACATCTCTCGAAGAACCTCCTACAGATCTCGAACTCAAACCTCTTCCTGATAACTTGGAATATGTATTTTTGGAAGAACCCTCTTTTCTTCCTGTAATCATATCAGCTGAACTTTCTGCTCAAAACAAAAGCAAGCTTCTATCCGTCCTTAAAAAGCATAAGGAAGCATTTGCTTGTAAAACAACAGATACTCCTCGTATCTACCCATCTTTCTGCAAGCATATGATACAACTTTTGGATGATAAAAAAACAATTGTCCAAAACTAAAGAAGGTTAAATCCAATATGCAAGAAGTTGTTAAAAAGAAATTCGGGGGAAACTCAATGAGTACCGTATTATTACCTAATTACCGATATCCTTGGGGTTTATTATTTCACTGTGTCCAAAGAAAGGCGAGTATCACAGTAGTCACAAACAAATGAAATGAAACTTGTCCCAAAAGAACCGTTACGGGTTGGCGATAATGCATCGATTATCGTAAACTCAATAAAGCAACCGCAAAAGATCATTTTCCTTTACCGTTTATGGATCAAATGTTGGAAAGACTCGCATGAAATAAATAATCATGTTTCCTCGATGGTTTTTCTGGATATTTTCAAATTCCTATCGATCCTAATGATCAAGAAAAAACAACATTCACATGTCCCTTCGGTACATACGCTTATAGGCGAATGCCTTTCGGATTATGTAATTTTGCCCCCCCCCCCCCCCCCTTTTTTTTTATACCCCCCAGCCACATGCAAAGGTGCATGTTAGCAATCTTTCATGATATGTTGAAGAATCCGTTCGGACGTATTCATGGATGATTCCTCCGTCTTTGTAACACTTTTTGACAAAAGACCTAAAAAATCTCGATAAGATCCTAGCGTTGTAAAGATGCTCACTTGTCCAAAGAATGAATTGTGCTTGGCACAAGGTGTCCGGCGCAGACTCGAAGTCGTCAAGGCAAAAATCAACGTAATCCTCAAACTCCACCCCCAAACTAACAACAAATGTGTTAGAAGCTTTTAAGGACATGCCGGTTTATATCGAAGATATTATAAAAGATTCTCAAAAATTGTCGACCTATAACTAAGCTGCTTGAAAAAGATACTACGTTCGAATTCAATGATGAATGTCAAAAAGCATTCGAATTATTAAAAGAGAAACTCACATGTGCTCCTATGATCGTAAGCCCAAACTAGAATCTTTCGTTTGAACTTATGTGTGATGCAAGAGATTTCGCAGTCGAAGCTGTCATAGGTCAAAAAGATGGTAAAAAATTCATCTAAAACTACTTCGTACGCAAACTCTCAAACCAGCTCAACAAAAAAACCCGTAACCGAGAAAAGAACTAATGGCTGTAGTTCTTTCATTGACAAATTTAGATCCATCTATACAATCAAAAATCTATCAAAAACTATTGTTCACACTGATCACTCAGCTCTTAAACATCTATTTAAGAAACAAGACGCAAAACCCCGTCTTATTCGATGAATTCTACTCCTACAAGAATTCGATATAGAAATCAAAGATAAAAGAGGTATAGAAAATGTTGCTGTCGATCACTTATCTCGGATTGACAATAACAAGACAAGTGATGACAGTGAAGTTGATGACAACTTTCTTGGAGAAAACCTTATGGAAAATAACACCAGAGATGAACCATGGTTCACAGACTTTGCAAACTATTTGGTGGGTGATATTATACCAAAAGGGATGACGTACCAACAAAAGAACAAATTCTTCTCTAACCTCAAACACTACTTTTGGGAAGAACCCTATCTTTTCAGAGTATGTTCTGACGGTATGATCAGACGCTGTGTATCTGGACCAGAAACCCGAACCATTTTAGATCAATGTCACCACGGACCAACCAGTGGACATTATGGACAAAAGATAACCGCTAAAAAGGTCCTAGATTCAAGTTTTTACTGGCCAACAATCATAAAAGAAGCTCATACTCTAGTCTGACTTTGCGAAGCATGCCAAAAGACAAGAAATATATCAAAACGTGATGAGATGCCCTTAACCAACATTCAAGTATGTGAAATTTTCAATGTATGGGGTATCGACTTTATGGGACCGTTCCCAAAATCACATAAGTTTGAATACATTCCTGGCGCTGTCGATTACGTATCTAAATGGACAGAAGCTCAAGCTTTACCAACCAATGATGCCCGAGTTGTTATTACTTTTTTAAAGAAACTATTCCGCCGATTCGGAATGCCTAAAGCTCTAATAAGCTACCGAGGTACTCACTTCTGTAACAAGATAATGAAAAAGAATATGAAGAGATACGGAGTTAGTCACCGTTTCTCTACATCATACCACCCTCAAACAAGTGGTCAAGTTGAAAACACAAACAGAGCCCTCAAAAGAATTCTTGAAAAGACTAAAGCTCTTAAAAGAATTCTTGAAAAAACTGTTAAAGACAATCCTGCTATCTGGTCAAGAAAACTTGATGACGCTCTGTGGGCTTTTTGCACTGCCTACAAAACACCTACTAGTACCACACCATACAAACTAATATATGGAAAAAACTGCCACTTACCATTCGAAATTGAACACCGTGCATACTGGGCACTGAAGAATGCAACCCAGATTCTCATTCGCTGATTGGTTGAGAAAAGAATGTTTTAGTTACAACTAGTTAGATGAAACTAAGACCACCAAGACATAGAAAACTCCTCGACTATACAAGGAAAGAACCAAAGTCCCTGGCATGACAGAAAATTAAGAAGTGAGAAAGGAATTCAAAGCAAGTAGAAACCAAGTCCCTTACTCTTTCCACTCAAAGAACAAATTTAAACAACCCAAAACTCAGAGTCTCGCTGGTTTAGGGACCTTATGTAGTGAAACATCAATATCCATCCGGATATGTTGAACTTTATGGAAAAGATGGAAAGACGTTCATAGTCAATGGACACCGACTCAAACTATATCACGAAGAAGACACTGACCCAAGGGAAGCAATTACTCCTTTTTTCCCAAACAAATGACTCCCTAAATATGAGTCTAGCTAACGACTCTCTTAAAAAATTAAGCGCTTCTCGGGAGGCAACCCGTGTTTTCACTTAAGTGTGGAGGTGTCCCTCCTCCATTCTTCTACTAATATCTTTTATTTATTTTCTAAAAAAATCAACAAAAATATTTTCTTTTTGTGTTTTTGTATATTTACTCTTATGCATTTAAAATTAGCTTGAAGATATGGAAAATACGACTTTATGCTCAAAATGATAGCACTACCACACTATGCATTTTCTCAATGCCCTCGGGAAGTACCGTTTTCCTTTAATTTTCCTTATTTTATCTCTATTATCAGTTATCACATTGGGGCAATGTTCACTTAAAGATGTGGAGGGAGCCAAATAGGAAATTTAATCATATCCCTCTATGTTTGCCCTGTTAAAAGTTTTTCAACTTTTATTTTATGAAAAAAAAATAAAAAATCTTAATCATATGCTTTAAAAAGTAAAAAAATGCTCTCAGTAAGGCAAGTCCAACCGGATTGACATTATAACTAGCACACCTCAGTCCACTAAATTGAGAGAAATCTAAGCCTTAAAAATATTCAGGTATCCACTTTTGGTCCTAAGATAATAGATGCATTTGAAGCTTGTTCGATTTTTTTTTTTATTTTTTTTTTAAGGTTTGAATGCAGTCATATGTTTCTATTCCGTCGTTATGGATGTGTACGTATGGTCTTTGTCGCCTTTTCTGGAGCATTGGTATTGGTTGATAATTATGTTTGAGAGAGCCGGTAATTTAGAAGCTCTATAACTTGTGCTTAATCATCATTTACTAGACCGAAGCCTATCACATGAAATGTATCCCGCAAGTCCTTGTTCTTGCATGCGCTCTTGTTAATGCTATGCTGCTGAAATATCCAAAAATTTATTGAAGAAGTCCTGTGACAAGCCTTAGTTATTGTTATTGGTAAAAAAAGTAGTTTAAAAGAAATAAAGGCTTATGTTCGGCACATGAATAATAGATCCTCTCTAAATACCAAATATCCACACTTCGGTCAGGTTTATGTGTTAAGTACAAGCCTATGGTAGCTGTCTAGATTATGTCTGTGCAAATTGAGTGTTCTTTACAAAAACATATCTGAGTGGCTAAGTGAATTTAAAAATCAAACACTATTTCTATGTGAGGTGCTATGTTATATGTCTATGCCTGAAAAGTTATCTAATATGCAAAACTCTCTTAAAATCCAATATCTCCACGTCACATAAAAGATTTTAGTTTCTCGCCTCCATTGCTTGAGGGTAAGCAATAAGCTAAGTGTGGAGGGATTTGATAACGCCCAAATTATACATGTTTCTATGGCGTTATTTATGTATATTTTATCATTTCTCGTGAACTTTTGATACTTAATTAGCTTGAATTGCTTATAGGTTCACTTGAAGACTCTAGAGACCCAAGCTCAAGAATCTATACACTTTGGAAGGCGAATTCAAGAAAAGAAAAGATTTCTATTTAAAGTTCAAGAAGTCCGCTGAACTTGTTACATTGTGCGCCGCACTTTCCTCTGAAGTCCAAACACCGGCGCACTTATAATATTGTGCCCGCACATAATCCCAAAGATTGAAGAATTACATTCCATTTAACATGCCACCTACAGTAACTCCTCAAAAACCGCCACTAACTTATTTGCAAGTGCGCCGCACTTCCAGTAAAAGTCATTAAATGCTATCGTATTAACACCCAAAGTTCGCCGCACTTTTTCCTAAGTGCGCCGCACATTTCACTCAAACTTGCCTATAAATTGAGGACGAAATTTCTCTAATAAATCATTCCTCCCTCACAATCATTCCTACCTCACAATCATTCCTTACACACACTTCCCTTCTTTCACTAAAACACCAAGAAACACCTTTTCCTTTGAAGAAAAAGATCTAACGATCAAGAACAAAGACGATTTCTTACTTAGTTGTTGAAATAATGGAAATTTATGTAAAGATCACTTTTGTTATGAACTCTTTAGCCATGAGAGGCTAAATCTCTCATGACTACTCGGTGGAGTTACGATAATGAATAAGTGTTTGGTATGATCTTGACTGTTTTAATCTTAAGCTTATATTGCAACCCTGTCATATCTTATCTTATCTACTTTTGCTTATCAACTTAGATTATATAATCATATCGGTATAGGTCGAAAGACCCGTTATGATCTATGTGGTTTTAAAGATTTGTCTATGGTCTTTAACGTCTGTGCTGAGAAATCCACTTTCGTAAATTGATAAACAAAATAAGCTTTGATATAATAGTAACTAGATTATTTGAGTGACACATTTGGTCTAGTTTACTAAATATAAGTCTTAAGTTAACCAAGTTGATTTGTGAAAACGTTTTCTGACGAGAAATCACTTTTATAAATTAATGTTCCATCTTCATGGTCAAATCATTTCCAACACTTATAAATTATTTTCAACTATCCGAGTAGTCATACTTTTTATCACTGGTAAAACTAAAGTTATTTCCAAAATTGTTAGTCTATTTTCTTTCTGATTATTTGAACACTAAACTACAACAAAATGGCCTGTGGACGACTTGGTCTAACCTAAAAAGATGTATACACAATACCCGTGGGTTATACTTTTACCCGTGTGTTTCCCTATAATTATCCGGTATTTTCAGTCTTATAAATTTAAAGCTTTTGAAACACATCAGTAACCGAGGTAAGAATTTCTAGATTATTGTAATACAAGCATAAACTTGATACATTGAATTTGATTGCCTTGAGTTTTTATGACTTTATTACTCACTTGATTTTGCAGGAAAGGGCACCCGAAAACCCAATTTGGATGGCAGGAGAGCGGGCATGATATACCCGCCAGGAGACCCGGAACCTCAGGCTAAATCGCCATATCACGATAAAAATGGCCCCCGTCCATTGAATCCGGTTGAGTATGGCGACCAAAGAGAACCCAGATGCCTATCGGTGACCATGCTGCTCATTTGGGACAACTACTCATCGGGAGCTTCGTTATGGGATTTTTCCGTTCACCACCCTACTTTCTTGGCGCCAAGTACCGCCGAAGCAGAAGGCGAGGGTTGTGGCAAAGATTGGCGTAAGTTATTTCATACCTTTTAGTTTTAATTCATTATCGTTTTTCATTTATTTAAAATACTTGCGTAAGTTTTGTACTAAATTCGATTATTTATTTATATCTATAAATAAATAAATAAATTTAGATAAATCTATAAAATTAATATCTCTAACACTAGTTCTTTATGTATATGTATGCAAGAACGCCAGATGACTTTGCTACCCACATGGAATCCGATCGCTGGCCAAAAATCTATGCGGGCATCCAACAACATTTGCAAAAACTTTACAATGGCAAGAAGGATGCTCTCAAGGAAAGGTATTGGGTTCCTAACGAGGACGGGACTTAACTGGAAGTTCATCAGACGCGTACGAGTCCCGCGCACCATTTCTTCCGCGACAAATGGGAAGAGAAGAAAATGCCCATTTTGGATGAATCCCAAGAACCTTGCCTCGGCTTCTCAAAATAAAAAACACGGGCAAAGAGCACGGTCCGTAATCCGGACAGGAACCCGGTCTATGCCGCCCTCCGAGATATCATGTATAACATTATAATAATTTTACATACAAATACATAATATATATAATCATATATAATAAATATATATAAATATATATAATATATATATATATATATAATAAATAAATATATATATATATAGAAGTGGGCAATTTTCTTTGCCAGTAACACACTTTTTGTTTGTACAAGAACCAACAGAACCTATATTTTACCCTTAATAATGCATGATATACATTATTGTCAATCATAGAATGTACAAAATAATGAATTAAGGGCAAACCGGGTATTTTGTATTTATCCCTAAAAAAGTGCAAACCAACCCAAAATATAACTGCCCATCATTTATTTTTTTAGATCTCATTCGGGGCAAAAAAAACCGTCGAACCCTTTTTTCTCCTAACCCTTGCCTCCATCAACAATCCTCTCTATATCTGATTTGTTTTATAAATTTTTTGGTTATCAAATCCATAAAGCATCCTCTCTATATTGCATAGTTGCCGCCCTACTATTATACTCTAACGAATATCTCATATAACGGACGAAAATCATTGTAGATACAAGAAACCAATCTCATTTAATTTTTATCACATATTAAGGTTACCCTAAATCATACTGCCGCGTCGTGATGATTTGGCGCAAGAATAATAGAAGTGATATCGCAAAATCATGGATTGCCATCATGGTAAACACGGATTCAATATTTTACTTACTATTCAACTATAGTCAATGAATTCATCCTCACTAGCTACAATATGAAAGTGGAAATCTTTAATTAATTGATCATTATACAGACTGATTCAAGCATAGGTATTTGGTGACACATGACAATGGAACCAATAAAGTGTTACAACTAGCTAATTAACTGAATTAAATCATGATTTATATGACCAAGTCATATCAAATGAAAGTATACACAAGTTGAGTTATCTTAGCTAACCAGTGCAAGTAAATTTAACACCACAAATCAACTCACAAAGTTTCTGATGATCAATGATCATAACGCTTTACAAGTGTTACAACAATTAAATTATACTGAGGGTTGGGGATCTCAAAAAGTTTGCATCTTAATATGAACTTGAGGTTGTTGAGACTTTAAAATCCTTACTATCACTACGATTTATATTATGTTATTTAGAGAGATTATCATGTGTTTGTATAGAATAAGGAATATATTAGAAGAACCTTCGGATAGATGTGATGACGTGTGTGTTTCGTTGCCTTTTTCATACCCCAATAATCAAAGTTTTGCAATTTTATTGAATAGAAGATGTTCATTTAAGTTTGTTAAAAAAAGATGTTCGCTTAAGTGATTCATGATTACTGAGAGAGCAATCCTTTAAAACAAAGTTATTATTATGGTTTAAATATATGGTTAAAAAAATATATAGTTATAAATTTTTAAACCATCACGTTACATTTTTCTACACCATTTTTGTTATACTAGCTTTATAAACAATCAGTTGCCATTAAAAATGTACAATTCTAATACAATTGTGTTGGTTATTTAGCACTTTCTTGTTAATAGGACATTAGTTAGTTTTTTGTTTTGATAACTTATGTAATATTATGTCCAATGTTCAGTTATAGCACGGAACATTTTAAAGGCAATATCAGGAGCTTATGATTAAACATAAAGATAACATAAGTGGCATTTGTTTTTTTTAAATGTTTTTGTTGATGGATCGTATTGCTAATATGATTAATCATTTTTTCTTGTTTTGATAAAGGTTTTTTGTTGGTAGGTGCTTTAGTTATGAAGTTGACATGGTCATTGAATATATACATAATTTTTGAAAGCGTGCACATAGTTTTAGAAAGGCGTTCATATATGTTCTTTAAAAATTTGCGAGAAAAAGCGGACATCGTGGCATGTATGTCTCTTAGAATGTTACACCAAATGTTATCCGAAATTCGTGCATATTAATTTCTTGAAAGTGAAACGATTTGCACATATGTTTGTTCGAATAGTTCACACATGATTTGAACAACATTGATATAGTTTGGATTTATCTTTCTAATGTATTTCATTTGATATCAAACTTTTGTATGTATTATTTTGTGTATTGTAATTTTGTATTTGAAAATGTAATTTCATTTGAATATCATTATGTTTATAATTTGTGTTATAAATTTTGAAGGGAATAAAGAATGTGCAACCAAGAAACAAGTGTAATTACCAATATTAAAGTTAAAAACATTCCTACAACTAGAAACATGGAAATTTACATGTAAAAAAAACATATTAAGCACTCAATTTTTTTTCATTTGAAAACAATATATACTAAAAAAATATAAAATAAAAAGTAAAAAAAATTAATTCCGAAAATAAAAAGGCTTTTTAAAAAAAAAACTTTTTTTTTTCTATTAATTAAAAAAAATTCAAAAAAGTCCAAATGTGTTATGTACTATTTATACCCTTTTGAATTAAATAAAAAAACAGTAACGATACTAAATTCTAATCGGTATAAAGTGGTTCAGTAGTTTTATAAACAAAAAAGTGGTCCAGCAACAGAACGTACCCCGTATAGTGAATGACACATGTTTAGTAAAAAATACATAAAAAATTCATCCGATACTTGAAAAATTATGAATTCTTATAAGGGTGTGTCCACAATCGAAATATACTACAACTTTGTAATTTTTTGAGCTAATGCTCGAGATATATTCTAGCTACACTCTGACGTGACCTGAATGAAATTTAAATGTATTTGACAATTTTTATGCTTGTGTCTTTAATTTTAAATCACATAGATTTTAGTTTATTATCATTGGTTTTTAGTTGTTTATGTTTATTTGTTTGCTTTTGATTAATTGTTATGTATTGTACATCAAAGCAAAAGGTTTTTCGAAAACAAAAATAAACCGGACTAAAACTATATGAAATTTGATTTATTATAAACTAATTCTTGCAAGGTCTTATGTGGCACTTAAATGAGTCGCCCTTACATGGTTTTAAACATACTCACGCCGAGACCAGCAAGAATCAAGTTTATAATGTGTTTTGCTATCTTTAAACATGTTGAATCGTCAATTTAATTAATAAAACTTAAGCGAGTAAAGTTTTTATAAAATTCATGATACAAAGATGTTGCATGCTCTTTGTACATGGTTTTGACACGTCAAAATTTATACCCTTTAAAACCTATGTCTTTTTGCCATCCAACTAGAAAAACACTTGCACTTACTCTTCCATGATTAGTGAGACTTATTCATGGTTTTGTAACCCAAGGTGATATAATACACTTATTAGTGAGACGTTAAGTGCTATACAATCACAGTTTTTGTTGGACCGACTTAATCAAGTTAAGATAGGTGAGACCTTAACTCGTGGCATATGATGGGATAAACATGCTCACTTTTTCACGTTTGAATGTTCACATGTGATGTACATAAAGAAGAGTCCCATAATGTAGGAGTTGTATTGGATGCAATTATTAAACGTTAATTACCCCTTGAATTACCATCATCACTAGCAGATCAACTGATGCGGTGGTGGTTATGTCAAGGTGGATCCTAGCTTTATCGAAAATTAATTGTTTATTTCATAAGCATGGGTATTTAATTTTCTTTAAAGAAAGTATTATCGAAAATACTAATGTGAACTTTGTTTATTTGTAGATGGCACTCAACAATGCCCAAACCAAAACAAACAGTTCGGCTTTCAGGTCAATGCTTGAGAAGCATCAACTTACTGGACCAAATTTTAATGAGTGGTTTCGTGCGCTTAAACTAGTTGTGCGTACCGAGAAATTACAGGATGTTTTTGAAACAGCCTTGCCACCTGCACCTGCCGCAGGAGCTGATGCACAAGCTCTTGCAGATTGGGCTGTTCTTTTTTATCGTCACAATGAAGTTGCTTGTTTGATGCTTGGAACTATGTCTCCAAAACTCTATCAGCAATTTGAACATAACTCTCCTCTGGAGATGGTTACTGAGCTCCAAAAGATGTATGGAAAACCTCCGGGTGTTGAACTCCAAGAGTTGGTGAATATGTTCCATTCATGTAAGCAGGCAGAGGGACAATCCGTTAGCGATCATGTTCTATTGATGAAAAGCTATCTGGATCAATTGGCCACACTCAACTATGCTTTTCCTGATAAAGTGTCTATCAGTTTTATCTTGAATTCACTTTCAAGTGAATTTCAAGCCTTTGTGCAAAATTACAATATGCAATCAATGGAGAAGACAATAAGTGAAGTGCATTCATTGCTTATTGAATTTGAGAAAAGCATTAAGAGGAACAAGCAGCCAATTGTTGGTGCTTCCTCTACACCACAAGTGATGGCAATTCAAGGTGGTAGAGTCCAGAAGTATAAACCGCAAGGTAAGGCTAAAGGGAAAGGGAAAGGTAAGGGTCTTCAAAACTCTTATCCTACTAAACCCAAAAAGCCTCAACCTTACAAGAAAGAGCGTCCGGCAAAAGATGGACAATGTCACCACTGCAAAGAGGAAGGACATTGGAAAAGGAACTGTCCTGTGTATCTAGCTGAGTTGATGAAAAAGAAGAAGAAAACTGGAGGTCAAAATGTTGCATCCACTTCTTCAGGTATTTATACTATTGAATTATTTGCATTTCCTAAAAATTCCTGGGTGTATGACACTGGTTGTGGTACTCACATTTGTAACACAAAACAGGGACTTAGAGGAGCAAAGAAGCTGAAGCGTGGTAGTCTCTACTTGTACGTGGGCAATGGTGTGCGCGCGGAAGTGGAAGCTATTGGAAGTTTTGACTTAGTTTTACCGAATGGTTTAATTATTGTTTTAGACAATTGTCATTATGCACCTTCTATAACTAGGGGTGTTGTTTCAGTTTCTCGTTTGGTTGATAAGGGTTTTACCCAATGTTTTACGGATTTCGGATTATCAGTTTCAATGAATAATATGTTATATTTTAATGCTATTACTGTTAATGGTATTTATGAAATTGATATGCGTGATTCTACTTTACCAATCGTTAATTCAATGTATTCTATTAGCAATAAGAGAACCAAACCTAATTTGGATTCTTCTTATCTTTGGCATTGTCGTCTTGCACATATAAACAAGAAACGTTTCGAAAAGTTGCAACATGATGGACTTTTAAAACCTACAGATAATGAACCGTTTGATCAATGTGTATCATGTATATCTGGTAAGATGTGTAACATTCCGTATTTTCAGGTCATTTACAATACTATTTAATTTCACTATTTTTTTTTCTCGTACGCGTTCACTTTTAAATTAAGTTAATTAAAAAGATAGTGATAATGTCACACAATAAGAATACTCAAAGAATACCACATTTCATGTATGATCTAGTGTTTTGAATCCAATCTCATTGAAATTATTTGATATAGATAACTTAAATATTTTAACCCTCCAAAATCTGTCAAGGTTAAAAGAGAGTAAGTCTTATTATACTACCAATAAAACTCCCAACCTAGAAGGTTAATAAAGACACCATCATAATGTAATTTGATGACTCACATTAAGTCTTAAGAACTTTGAAGTTCTAAATTTGTTAAAATCTTATGAAGAATAGTACCATTAACCAACTAAACTCAAGAATTGTCAATGTATCTTGCAATTCCTCTACATGCTAATAATTATAGATTGACTAAAATTATAAACAAGCAAGTGAGAGCATTTTTAGATCTTAAAAGGATAAAAAAATACAAAATACATAACCTTCTTAAACACACTAGTGAAAATCATATCGAGGATTTAAATGTTAAACCTTATAATGATATAATACTTATTCATAGATCCGCAAGGATACCTCAAATACTTGAATTTTTTTTTGGATCAAATGTTAAACAAACTTGAGGAAAATGAGTCACCGGATCATGGTAACCTATAAAAGATGCATTATTGAATTTGAAATCGGTATCAGGATAACCACTAATAATACATTGGTTGAATTTTGAATTTGACAAAGACCAAGCTATGATGTTTAAGATGTTTCCACAGATAATCAATTTTGAAATTTGATTGATCTTTAACTTATACGTTTAGACTGTGAAGTTATAATGAGTTTTCTCAAAGAGAAGAAAAACCTAAGTGGAAATGTTCGAGGTATCAAACTCATATGAACAATGTTGTATACATATTTAATGCATGTATTAAGATAGGATTTTAATCATACTTAAGCAATTGATTGTGATTAAATATTCTTTCAATGCACATTAAGTATATAAAGATGGTTGATTATCATACTAGAGTTCATATAGATGAAATATGGCAATAGAATTTAAACTCTTCCTTGAATGATTACTATTGCGAGGACGGTAATAATAAGGAGTTTATGAATTTATAAAATCTTTATGAAGTGTACAAATGGTAAGAATCCAAGTATGGATTATTGTAAGCATCTAGAAGGATAATCTTAAGTTTATTATTAAATCCTTTACTTGATTTGAATTTAATTATAATAAAGATAAATCCTGAATATTTCTAAAAGCTAGTGGGAGTATTACACTATCATATTGTTCATATAAACAAACGTGTGTCGTGTTGTTTAACTACATGTATGATGTTGTGTCATGCACAAGTGAGAGAAATCTTTATTGTGTGCAAGGTAAAACATATGACAAAAACAATATGATTAAAGGTAATATGATTAAAGGTTCTCTTATTGGGAGAAATCTTGAGTTGGACTAAAGGATTCATTATGTACATCATATTGTGTAGGAAAGTAGTTGTATCATGCAGAATGAAAGATGATTTGACAACATTGGTATTTAATCAAAAGTTATTAGATAATCATTGAATTAAATATATTAATAAAATATGTTTGGTTATGAAAATCTTCTTAGATTATGGATTTGTCCATAGTAATGAAAATCTAAGGATATATATTGCAACAATTTATTGTACAATTAGAATAACCAATGAACTTGTAGTTTATGAGGTGCCAAACATTATTAAGAGAATATTCATTGTTTACGAATTTTTAAAGCATGGGGTTGTTTGTATACACGGATGCTAAATCTAATTGAGATGATACTCAATACTAGTCATGGCATGATTTCATTTTTGATGATGACCATGTGGACTAGTTGTGCTCAACTAAGAGCATAGTTGCATTATACATTAATGAATAAGAATGCTTTACAGTTTTGGAAGCTGCGAAAGATAATTGTTGTCAATAGTTGATGTCACACACCTTATGAGATATAGTGTGTTAATATTGAGATATTTGTATAAACAAACAATCATCATAGATACTCAAGAACTTCATTAATTGAATTTTTGAAATAAGTATTCTCAAAATTCCGAAAGATCAAAGCTAGTTGAAATTATTGAAATATATGTCTTGTCAACAAGTACGATAGTCGTATCTTAAGGCATGATTCGTCAACTAGAATTATTATGCATTTGATCTATTTAGTATTTGGATAAGGGATGTTAAGACAATTTTATTAAGGGTTAATTGCCTAAAAATGTATTATACTTGCCATTTTCTATCATTGTATGTAGACAACTATTTTTTTGCCATTGTGTCGCTCAACTTTTGAATTTGTGCTATTGTGTGTATTCTGGGACTATTTCTGCATGTAAAATGACCATTTTACCCTTTAAAATTTGAAAAAAGTAAGGGTAAAATGGTCACAAAATACACACAATAGCACGAATTTAAAAGTTGAACGACACAATGGCAAAAAAAATAGTTGTCTACATACAATGACAAAAAGTGGCAAGTATAGTACATTTTTAAGCAATTAACCCGTTTTTAAAACAATTCATTATAAAAACAGATAACACAAACTAACCATTAAATCTCGGAAAACATGCTTCAGCCCTTTCAATTGTGCTATTCCACCAACATTGATTGATTTCTTAAGGATGTTAATTTTGGATGTGTATTTGAATTAGACAAAATTAATTGTATAGTTGTAATTGATTTTGTGTTAGCCATAGAACTCACCGAAAAATCACGAAATCTCTCCCTATTAGCCATATAATTGAATCAGTGTTTCTTGAGTCGGTAATAGGGAGAGATTTAATGCCATTGATAGAGTGATAAGAACTAGCATGGGTTGTTGTTGTTGTTAGGATTTTGTTAAGCTGGACGGAGTGGTGCAAAACTCACTTAAGTGAGTTTAAAGTCACGCGTGACTTGCCATCCCGGTCCCAAAAGTCACTTTTTATTTATGCAGTAGCTTGGTGACTTTGGTTGTATTTTCGGGTTGCTTACTGGTGGACTAATCTCACCTAGTCGTGAGGTTCCATTTTGTGGGCCAGTTATTTTATTAAGTGTATTTTAATTGGTTGTGAGTGTGTGTGGGTATTTAGTGAGGTATATTTTATATAAAATGGGTATTTTAATGAAAGGTGAGTTTTAGTGGTAAGGTGAGTTTTTATTACGATTGAAAGGTGAGTTGTAAGGTGAGTTTTATTTAGAGAGAGAAAGCTGATATGGCGCTGATGTGTCAGGTGGGTTTACCACCACCACTCCATCCAGCCTTAATGGAATCAAGATCAATCGGTTTAATACAAATAGGTTATAAATTTGAATGTGTTATACAGTTGTGATTGTATAAGTTGCTCAAATTAGGGATGAAGACAGTAGTGATTTTGATATGATTTTAATAGTTACTAAAATTAAACAATTTCATTAAAGGTGAATTGTTTTTTCTTGCGATTCGATAGTAAAAGAGAGTGTTACAGAAGTTTTAGAATTGGTTTAAAAAAGCTAGTTTTATTATATTATATAATATGGCGGCTAGTTTCAAGAATTGTTCAAGATAATATTGATAACATAATTTTTAAGATATCGTTAAACTTAAACTAATGTTCA
Source organism: Tanacetum coccineum (assembly GCA_026074375.1). Taxonomy (NCBI): domain Eukaryota; kingdom Viridiplantae; phylum Streptophyta; class Magnoliopsida; order Asterales; family Asteraceae; genus Tanacetum; species Tanacetum coccineum. The sequence goes on from BQNB010113631.1 coordinate 21,363, forward strand.
CAATAAAAACAACATTAAACAACTTTTACATGCACATACCCGGAAACAATTGTAGTACTTTAACTACTTTTACACTTAACATTAAAAAAAAATACATACTTATAATGAGAACCTCTAATGGAGTCATTGTTGAACTTTCACTTTAATGAGCTTTGTAGCCACACCTTTGATTTTCGATCGGTCAAATTTCTTCACATGATTACGCTAAGAAAATTCAGTATTTCGCAACTATGAAGAAATAATCCAGATTTCTGTAACACCCCCAAAATGGGTCGCAGCGGAAATGATGTTCCGGGAGCGTTACTTCATAATACCATTGCACCAGTCATGAGAGAACGACCTCTAAGTGTGGTTTGAAAAGTAATCTTGTATTATTTGGACTCCAATGCACATCAAGTAAGCACCTATCACTTATGTACCTGAGAAAACATGTTTTAAAACGTCAACAATAACGTTCGTGAATTTATAAGTTTATAAATTAAATGAGGCGGATAGCAAGATTTCCCTGTAATAGAGTAACAAATACAATATTACAAAAAT
>BQNB010113632.1:0-19875 GCA_026074375.1 Tanacetum coccineum
AGTAGCAAGTTCATGATATTTACAAATTTCTAGAATTTTTGTAGATTTTTCCCAAGTGTCTAAATGGGTCCGATCGAGTCAAACTTTTGAGAATCAGGTCAATTTCTGGACACTTTGCGATGTTGATTTTTTTAAAATAGCTAGACTTATTATTATTTTTTCTAAAAATTACAGTAGTTATACAACTCATTGAAGATGTAGGAAATGCAATATAGAAATCTAATTGGGTCATTTAGTATTTTATTAGTGATCATGAAGTGACTACAAAATTCTGCTATAATCTAAAAACTTGAATAATAGGATTTAAGGTATTTAGAGTATAAATAAAGTATGGTATGTATGGTAGGGTTTTTATAAGTATATTATAGACATTAGTATCCATCAATTAAAAGGTTACATGTTAAAGGTCGTGAAACCTTAATCATGCGTAATTTGTAGATTTTGTTTGTATAGACTTTGCTTGGAATTTGTGTGCGCGTTCGTAAAGCTTGAGATGAGTATTCATAGCCCCCTTTTCAATGTTTTCTTGGGGTGAAAATGATACTAAATTATGTTTTGAAATGTTTTAATAGCTGCGAATAATTGTTTTACTTGGTTTTGGAAATTATTTAATATTATATGACTTATGTGTATGCATTGTTGGATCGGAAGGGTACACGTACCCATATTGTATTGTGATTTGGATCGGAGGGGTACGCCTACCCCATGATGTGTGAATTGATAGACCGGAGGGGCACGCCTACCCGGGATGGAACGGAGGGATACGCCTATCCCATATTTGTGTGGTACATTCTGGGTGAGCTTGGTTGCTTATTGCGCTAGTGCTAATCTAAGCCCAAATATGTGATTAATTGTGTGATGATTTTAATTGATGCATTTGTGTATAATATACTTGTATGTCATAATGATTTTTGATTCGCAGCATTAGTAAGTAATTTGTGTCAAACCTGTGAATCTCACCAACATTATTGTTGAGGTTTTAAAGTATCATTTTCAGGTGAGCATAGTGAGGCCAAGGATGTTAAGTTGTGTGGCTAGAGAGACTTTAGGAAATCTGCATTTTGGAGCCTTCTTTTCAAGAGATTTCATTTCATATTTTCGTACTTTGGATATTTTGATTAATCATGATGTTATGTTTGGATTTATTTTTCTATGTCTATGTATTGTGTGTGCGATTAACCTCAATACAAGACCCCTCTTGTGTTAGGTATCGTCATAACACTTTGGATTTTATTTTGATGCATTCTAGTTATTCTCTATTGTTGACACCAATGTGTTGTGATGATGCCTATCTTGTTACGCCTCTCATTTCCGCCTAGGCGGGGTGTGAACGTTTGGGAACTTGTTGACAAACCTTTTTGAAAGACTGTGATTAATCTAAAGTGTTTATGGAAGACCAAGAAGGAGGAAGACAATATTGTTATTCGCAATAAGGCACGACTTGTAGCTAAGGGATATCGTCAAGAAGAGGGTATTGATTTTGATGAATCATTTGTACCAGTCGATCGCTTAGAAGCTGTTTAGATTTTCATTGCCTACGCTGCATACAAATCATTTACTATCTATCAGATGGACGTGAAAATGGCTTTTGTTAACGGCCCACTGAAGGAAGAAGTATATGTAAATCAGCCATACGGGTTTGTTGATCCTAATCATCCAGAAAAAGTCTACCGCCTGAGAAAAGCACTTTATGGATTGAAACAAGCTCCAAGATCCTGGTATGATGAACTCTCGAAATTCTTGATATCCAAAGGTTTCTCTAAAGGTATTATAGACCCCACTCTATTTACGATACGATACGGGGAGGATATTCTACTTGTGCAAATTTACGTCGCTGACATAATTTTCGGGTCCACAAACCTAGATTTTTTTGAAAATTTGAAAAACTGATGCATAGTAGATTTAAGATGTCCTTGATCGGGGAAATAAAATTCTTTTTAGGACTTCAGATCCACTAATCCCCATGAGCTATCTTTATAAACCAGTCTAAGTATGCTTTAGATATCCTCAAAAAGCATGGAATGGACAAATGTGATAGCATTGGTACACCAATGCCTACTTCACCTAATTTGGATGCAGGTTTGAGTGGTACACCCGTTTGTAACGACCCAAACACCACGTATGAAAGGATGCTATTATAACTTATGGAGTGGCCAGGCAAAATTATAAAAAGGCATCACACACGTAGTCTTGTGACCTGATGGCATTGATCGGTCGTTAGCTTGATGTTGGTAGTGGTAAGATATTGTGATACGTGCGATTATGATAAGGATAGTTGTATAGTTAGGAGATTCATCTCTTAACTAATGTGCGATTTTATTGGGCTTAGTTGCGTAGTCATCAAGTTTCCTTTCTGCCTAGCGATTTTGAATATATTGGATACCTCTTATTACTACTATTATGAATATTGGGTTTGTTTATTTATTTAATTATACGCTCAGGATGTCTAATTCCCATTTTAGCGTTTCTTGTTCGTACCATGTCTGTACGGATGTTCTATCACCCCCATTCAGCATTTTGATATAAATTGATTGTTCAGATATGCTACTTTTGGCTATTGGTACATTTCATTGGTTCTTTCCTGGCATTGATTACTCGTATGTATATATGATTTTCTTTCGAGCGGTATTTGTTCGTAACAAGTTAGTATGGATATTTACTCCCTTCTTTATACATCATTTAGTTTTCGTAACATGTTTGCAACATGTTAGTACTGATGTTTCTCTATGTTGTCCTTTTGATCGTTATTACGAATGAGTCCTTATGTTCTTCATTTGGTACGTGATGTCTTTGCACGAATTTCTCTGGTACGTGTTTCTTCGACTTTTATTTTGACTATATGGTTCCTTGCACAATCTTTCACTTTCAAACCATAGCTTTGCGTTAGAGTCCTTACAATCTCTTTTGGTATTACGATGTCCTTTTTTTGAGTTACATATTTTATATTGATGTCAAACTATGAAAATCATTTTGAATTATATCTTGATGAGGCTTGTGGAAAACTATTTTCTTTAAATCATTTTATGAATACGTTGTGATACCGCTTTTATGGGAATGTCTCTTTATTTTTATGAAAACTATGTTTACAAAAATTCTTATGAAACGAGTGATACCGGTTGACTGTCAAGACTATGTTTAAAATGATATATGTGAATAAGATATGTTTAGGATAATCTTTACGAATAAGATATGATACTATTTTTATATGTTTTTTTTGATAAATTTTATTTTATTTTATTTTGTTATGAAAAGTAGGTTTAAAATGATTCATAATGGCAAGATGTGATACGCCGTAAATAACTGTCTTTGGATTTTTTTTGACAACCACGTTTAAAATGAATTTTCTAAAGATTATATTTAAGGTGATTCTATATTTAAAATGATTTTCTTTTATATTTAAAATGACTTTCTTTATTGTTTTAAAATGATTTTTTTATAAAAACAGTATTTAGTTGGTTCTTCCGAGTAAAGTCGATTATTGGTATAAGAATTCTATCTTTCTCATTTATCAATCTTGATATGTACCGTTATTCGATATGTGTTCCTTTTGTTTTGGTACGCTTTGTTGATTCTTTTGTTGGCGTTTCCTATTAGTAAAGATATTCTATCCTTTCTTATAAAGGATTATCATGACATTTGATCCGCCTCTATGTGAATCTGTGAAATCCCTTATATGTTTCTAGTCTTTGATTTGATATTCGTCGCTACCCTATCCGATAACTCATAAAACTTTAAAATCGTTTGATATACGTTTTATTCGACCAAGTCACTCTTCGTGGGGAGCACCCGTGTTGTTTGTCGACAAGAAAGATGGTTCGTTCCGAATGTACATATACTATCAGGAATTGAATAAGTTAAACAATCTGAACTGTTATCTTCTCCCCAGGATCGACGACTTGTTCGACCAGTGACAAAGTTCGCGTTATTTCTCTAAGATAAATCGCGTTATTTCTCTCTGATATAGATGTCTCTTTGTCTTTGTTATTCTAATCGTTACAATTTTTGTACGAATTACTTATTACGAATTATTCTCCACCTTCGTTCTTTTAAATCTCTGATATGATTGTACATGTGACTCTCTACACTCTTTTTGATTTGTAATTTGTTTGTACGGATCATTCTGTATATTCGTTCTTTTCATCATTGTTATTATTGTACGGATGTTTTTTTACGTGCCCTATTGAATTGCTGACATGTTCATAATTTGCATACTCGTAATCCCTTTCTCGTTGCTTCATATACTCATTTATTTTCCCTTATGGTGCTACGATAATCCTAGAAAATACATATTGGTATTGAGTGGAATGCTAGATTGTCCTTTTCTTTTCCATTGGTCTTTATTGAATGATTCATGTGGCATTCATACACTTTTCTTTGCTTGCCATAAGCTTCAAATCACATCTCATAATTTAAAATATATGTTGTGATTAATAGGTAAATATAGACAACATAGTTTTCGTTAACCAAATTTAATATTCATTATTATGTCAACAATAAAAACGCAAAAAAAAAATCCAAAATATTGTGTGCCTTACCACTTCTAACAAATGGATCAATGTTAAAAAGTTATTATCGTTTAAAATATTAGATAGAAAAAAAAGCACTTTAAAGCTTGAACTATTTGAAGTACTTTATAGTTTATGCAAGAGGCGTCTCTATAGCTTTAGAAGTCACAATAAGCCAATTAAGTTTTGTTTCTTTAAAGTTTGTAATAAAAAACTCTTATCGTTGACACATTTTACAATTTTGTATTTTTTTCTAAGTTTGGTTTTAAAGTTTATCAAAAAAACCTCTTTTGGTTGACTCGTTTTATGATTTTGTTTTTTTCCAAGTTGGTAATTTTTTTTAGAATAAAGTCATATTTTGATTCAATTGTGTAATGCAATCTATAAAACTTGAAAACAAATACGAGTATGATTGATAAATACTATTTATACAATATGAGATAAGCATTCTAATATAAAAAAATTCGGCAGTTGCAAACTCTGCATGTGCCACTAGACTAAATCTAGATAAACAACAACTTATGCTTTGTAGAAGAACTCATTAAAATCATAAAGCGTGAAATAAAGGAGCTAACACAGAGCAAGATCCTAATCATAAAAGTTCGTTGGAACTCAAAGCGAGGACCAAAACTTACCTGGGAACAGGAAGATCATATGAAAACCAAATACCCACACTTGTTTGGTGAACAAAATTCTAGGAGTAACACTAGCTGAATTTCGAGAAGAATTTCTTTGAACTTCGTGGATACTTGACGTCCGTTAGCAAATTAGGCTAGTAAAGTCTGACCATTAACCGACGTTCATCGTTCTGTAGTTAAGCTTCCTGCGACTTCGGTGGTCCTGAAACATAGAAAACGTGGAATTCTAGATAGTTAAGTGGTTTAACCATCTTATACCCTCTAGTTTTGTTAGTCATGATGAAATTGTTTTAAGTATTCACGTTTTTCCTAAAACGTTGAATTAATTCTTTAAAGGCATCGTTAGACACTCTCATGTTATGAACGTACTTTCGACCTACAATTTTATTTAACGACAAACTAAACGTCATAATATGCTCAGGTTACTTTTAATTATTAGTGCCACCTCTACTTGAAAAGATAGTCCATTTTACGTATATACGTCCTAACCCGGCTAAGTCATGCATGTACAAATGTTTTTTTTAGATTTGGTGTTATTAGTTAAATGGTTCTTCTTGCAAGTGACGAAAGCAAAACACAAACAAGTCTAAAAGATAAATCGCACGAGTTGGCTTGATAGGTAAAGGAGAGTGATCATATATAACAAATATATAAATAATAGTTTAGAAACTAATTTTTAATAGATAATAAAAGTAGAAACTAATAAAAAGAAATAAAAAGTTGTTGGAGCTTTTAGTGAGTCAAAAAATATGATCCGTAGATCACGTTGAAATCCTTGAATTCTCGCCAAGATCATTCTATAAACTGTCACCCTCTTATTCACGTTATAGCCGACAAAATAATATACATGATAACCCTAATCCCACTAAAAGTATGAAACAAGAGAGACAAGATTTTAGTTTACGAAAATTGCTCAAGCTGTGTTCGCGAAGGATAAATTTCCAGTTTGTCATTGTGGCTATGCCTCGGTTCATTGTTCGTTAATTTAGAGGTCGAATTCTGTTTAAGTCTGCTCGGGTTCTGATCATTCGGTTCGCGTTTGGGTTTCGATTGGCATTTGGGTCTCGTTGAATCTTGTGTTCATGATGACTAGATGTTCATACTCTCGTGTTAGATGTTGATCGTAGTACTTGTTTGGCTCGAAACCTTGCTCGAGTTCTTATCATGTGTTCATGTTCGTGCGGATTTCTTGTTTGTGACCATGTCGATGTTATTGTTCAATCTGTTACGCCTTTAAAGTTACGTTCGTATATTGTGTCCATGTTCGAGTTTGTGTTTTGATAAGATGATTTCTTCTAATCATGGTCTTCACGTTTAGGTCGTGGTTTTCGAATTTGTGTTCGATCTCGGTTCTCAATCTATTTTTGTAAGAATTGCCTAAAAGATTTGTGAGTTGCAAAATAAGTTTTGCGACTTTGTTAAGTAGTTTTGCGTAGCGTCGGGTGATTGGCTAAGAGTGGTAGATCGGAGAGGTACGCCTACCTCATGTTGTGTGGTTATTTAGATCAGAGGGGTACGCCTGCCCTACTTGTTATGGTTACATTCTGGGGTGAGTTAGGTGCTTGTAGTGCCATCCAGTGTAATCTTAAGCCCGAATTGTGATGTTGTGACGATGGATTTTTAAATTCCTTGCATTTGTGTATAATATTCATGTATGTCCTAATGTTATTGATTCTCATTAGGAGTAAGTACATGTGTTAAACCTATGAATCCCACCAACATTATGCTGACGTTTTAAAGTATCATTTTTAGGTGAGCATAGCGAAGTTAAGGAAGTTAAGATGTGTAGCTAGTGAGACCTTAGGAATCTTGCATATGGAGTCTTTTCTTCTAGAGTTTCCATTTCATACTTTTTTACTTTGAATACTTTGTATTATGATGATGTTATCTTTGGTTTATTTTATATATGTGTATGTATTGTTGTGTTATCGATTAACCTCAATACAAGAACTCCTCTTGAGTTCGGTATCATCATATAATTTGGTTTTAATCTATTGCAATCTAGTTATACTCTATTTTGGACATCAATGTGTTGTGATGATTCCTATCATGTTACACGTCGGGTTTCCGCCTTGGCGGGGTGTGACAATAAAGAACAAGATAACAAGACTACGAGCTAAAGATTGAAGACATTCATAGAATGTAAAGCTTAAGTTTTTTTAAATTGGGGTGACCTTCCTTAGGGGGATATTGTTAGGAATCGAGAAAAGACTCGGTCACTTCCAAAAGGTTGTCAATTGTGATAGCTCGTAGCATAATATTTGAAAACTTACCAAGCTAACCGAGTTAACATAAGTCATCCTTATGTTGACCGGCCCTATGCGTGGTATATATACCCTTCCCTATGCCTTGGAGAGGGTTGGTTGTTCATTTGGTCATTCATAATATTACATTTTCTTTTCTTTCTCTTACTAAGTGCTACAACACTCCTTTCTCTCTCTAAACTTTCTATCTTAATTAGTTGTTAAGTGATTTGATACTTTTACATAAACCATCACAAAAACTTACGAATGCATTACTAAACCGATTTTTTTCTAACATATTTAGTACATAAAAAGTATAGTAAATTCAAAAAAAGTTTAGTTCTTTGTCTATTTTGGTGCTTCCGGAACTTGAACTCTCTAATCTCATATAGTTTTATTAATTGAACACAAAACCAAAATAAAAAACATCAACAAAATATATACAACATTTATTGCACAATCATATTTGTCAAGACCCAAGACTCAAGACTGAAAACAACAAACAACTAACACACCACAAGTGGAAAAAGTTTACTACAAAGTCAACAGTAGTTTCAAGGATAAAGAAAGAAGTTTAAAAAACAATTTAAGGTCGAAAAACTATTGCTACAAAATCCGCATGTTCCGTCAAGGTGATGCTTGGCTGTTCTGAATTGACTTTGAACTTGAATTTTGTGGTCTTCGCGTTAAATGTTTGCTTAAAAAAGATTAAAGAATGACCATTAGAGAGGTCCCTGGGCTGAGCCCGGGGGAACCCCCTTCGATGATCAAGTCAGTATTGAGAATATATGGTGTATGCATTAGAATGTATTATTGAGAGGAATTGGTTTCTCTCAAGCTCTTTCCAATGGTTTTTATTTATACACTGAAATAGATAGTAAGATTTGATGAATAAGAATATAATCTGATATCATATATGTTGTAGGAACCATGTATCTTATCTATATACAATATCATATCTCCATACCATGTGCCAATGCTTTGCAACTTGTATATGTTACCATTAATAAGAAGTTATTTGTGTAAATGGGTTGGATTGTGTTTATATGTATACTTATGATATAGTTACATTCCAACCATTATAGTTCATGTGTCAAATGGTTCATTCCAACCTTTGCTAGTGGTTGTCTTGAACTTTCCTATATTATAAAATAAGGATAAAAACATTAAGCCCCCAAAGTGCTTATAGCATAAAATACAGGTAATACCATCAAGACCCCAAGTTCATACGGACAATGTGTAAACATTGTCCGTGTGAAATTTAGTAGGCTAAGCAAATCTACTGCTTGGAGTTATATATCTACTGGTGGAGTTATACATAGTTAGTATAGTTACCTGTTAGTTTTTCATTAAGTACCTTGAAGCTGCAAACACAACTAAAGTGTCATTTCTTGTGTTTATTGGTCCTTTTAACATGTTCCTTATGGTGTATAACACGAGAAACTATTGTAGAATGTTATATGAGGGTAAGAGACATAAGACTTACACTAGTGCAGATGAGCGGATCTAAAGACGAGAAATACCAATCCTATGATATAAATAAGCTAGCACCACCACAAGTGAACTAACGTGTGAGGCATTGATGAACCCAACAACAACAAACAATAATCTCCATAAGTTACCATGTTGACATAACTACTAAAATAACAATATGATGATCACGGAAAGCGAAGAGAATGTTCAAGTGTGTAAGGGAGTTTTGGTTTATAAACGACACACAATTTATATTTTCCATACAAACAATTGTTTTTTTGCAAGATTTTTTAGACAATCATAATAGGTGTAACCATTCATTCCCACAAGACTCGCATACAAAACTTGATGAAATATGTATGGTCTTAATAACTTGACATATAAATTTAGTAGTCCAAACTGTCCTATAGAGCCAAGTTATTGTATCCAACCATAATAGACATGTATATATGTAGTTTATGTGCCTATATATATTGGCAAGTCCATAAGTACGGGTTAATTTGATATCTTTAAGCCTGGCAATGGTAGAGTATTGTTCGGTTCACAATGTTTTGCCCTATGTGGTTTGAATTGCTATATGTATACATAATTTATGTGTATATTGTTTATTGTTTTTTTATGGCTTTAGCGAAGGAACGATGTTTTAATTTTGGAAATCATCGCCATTATGTATATCTTAAGCTATGTATTTATTTTATTTTCATTTACATGGCTTTAGTTATGGGCAATGTCTTCATTTTGACATTGTCATCGTTATATATTTTGATCACTATATATTATGATTTGCGTGTTCGCAATTTATTGCTTTTTTATGGTTTTATTGGTGTGATGATGTCTTGAATCGAGCACCCTTTGACAATATGTATTAAGCTTTTTGTGTAAGCTTTTTATAGGTTTATATCCATTTTGGCAAGGTGATGACGTTCTTATTTGTACCTTGTTTCTTAGCTATATACCAAGATTTGTGAATTTGTTTATAGTTCTCATCCCCTTGTTTTTTGCGGGGATGATGTGCACATTAGCTTTCCTATGTGTGAAAAGATGTGCTTTAGCACTGGTAGCTCGTTGTCCCTTTAATAATGGGACGATTTCGTTATGAGATATTTGATACTTTTTTATGTACGTACATTTGTAGTTATTTGTAGCTTTCATTCAATCCCTTTAATGGTGGGATTAGTGTCATTGATACAGTATGCAGTTGATTTTTTCTGAGTTTCACATATTCAAGTAAACTTGACACTCTGCGTAATGAAAATTCACGTCTTTGTAGCGGTAGTTCCGCTGATGCACAATGCTTTTTTCGTGTCTTTGGAGTGAACCTGCCACTTTGTGTGTTAAGTTTTGCATCTTTGTAATTATCATACCATGTTGCACTAGTATTATATATGGATCCATTGTAGGATCCATCCTTGCTTATGTGATTTGTGAACCTAAAGAAAATACCCAACTTTGTTTCCCATGGTTTGTTAGACACACAATCATTAAAAGAAGACAATAGTACTTCTAGTTTTACCATAGATGGATTCCAAACCATAACTCAAGATATGCTAGTATAAAGCTGTGATCATTTAGCTTTCAATGATGTATACTAACGTGAGTAGCATAATACAAGACAAGGCATATATAAACCCTTACTAACACTATTGTCTTACCCTTTTTGAGTTATATCATGAGACAATTCATTACAAGGATTTGTATAGCTATTGCCTCATAAGTTTGAGGTCTGTAAAAATGATATAGTGCTTTACTGCAACCTGGTGTAGTGGTTTTCACTCCCAGTGGGCATGGCTAAGTTATTGAAAGTTTGTAACTTGTTCTAAAGATGCTTTGTGTACAACATTAGCTACCCAACCTATGAAGTGTAAGAAATACCTGATACAAGCCACCTAAATGCTCGCTGCAAGTTTCGTAAATGTTGTTGGTTGTTCAATTTAGTGCGGACCGCATCATATATGTTGTTTCTGGAGGGTGTTTGTACTAATGCCTAGTGATGCTACTGCGTGCTTATATCGCTTGTACCGGATAATTAAGTCTGCATATCTACATAAGTTCTTCTTAGATATATGGTTATATTATCTTTCATTTTCTTTGCTGTTTAAGGGAATGAATAGCATGCAAAAATAAAACATATATACTTTCTCGCCAATCAGTTATCAGATGGGACTCCGATTGCTTTATTAGATAACGATATAACTTGCCAATTAGCTAGTTTTTGTATATGGCTCCACTTTCTTTGATCAATGAATGTCTATTAGCTTCAATAAGCTAGACATAATGGGCGAGTATTGGCCTGAAGTCCTTGAGTAGACTAGACATGGATTGCTTAAAAGGAATCCATGGTTAAACTATGATTTTTGTAACAAGCACTATAACCTGACATCATGACTTATCCATCCCTACTTATACGTAGATGATTTGGCTGGATTCAGCTTAGTGCAACAATGCTACATACTTCTTAAACCAGGTCCCGTCATTTGTTGTATAAGTAGGTGTGTTGCATATCATGGACCATCTTAACCAGATATTTTTTATTGGCACATAGTTAGATAATTAATGTCGGTATGCCACATGAGCTGATATCAAGGATGAACGATGTTGCATGTTATCAGCTAACTCAGGTAACACGACTGATAGATAATTCCTAACATCTAGTTCAGCGGCTATACAAAGCATACGATCTTGCAGTGTCATTTTGTCGCCATGCGAGCTCACTATTCATGTTTTCTTTTTCTTTTCTTTTTTTTGTTTGCTCGTAAGATGTATTATACGTCTATTAACCAAGTCGGTTATATATATAATTGTTGATACAAAAGTTGGGTTGGGTCTAGTTTGATCCGAATAGGCTGCTATTCGGGTGTAGAGTACCTTGTTCTTGTACCAAGTGAATTTGTTGAAGGACCCTGCACAAGGAAGTAAAAACGTTAAACTTTATCGTGGGAGCGGCGTATCCCACGATTAGACTCCAGCGTGAGAAGTAGTGTCTCTGATCTTGAAGGGAGTAATCGAATGTAATTAGGGTTTATGAGATACCTGTATTGATGAGAATTGCACCCCTTTTATAGGCTTAATAACCCTAAGGGTTTCCATGAATTGCGACCCAGGATACGGCCGATATTATAGGGATTCGAAGTTATCCTAGCTAATTTAAATAAGTAAAGCATATCCCTTATTTAATTAGGTTATTATTTCTTAAAGATAACTTGTGAAGATACCGCGGCCATGGACAGCGTGCCAGTAGCCGCGACCCACTAGCAGCTACAAAGCCCATAATAGTATAAATGGGTCAGCCTGGTCCGTACTATACGTCATCATGTCCCCCCAGTCTAGGAGAACATTGGTCTGTAGGTCTGGGGACCGTGGTCACGTTTTGCTAGATTAAATATTCGAGCCTTTCCAATATCCAGAACTATCGAAATCGTATGTGGGACCTCATAGCGTAAAAACTGGGCCCATGAACCAAGAAACGGAGAAAACGGCTAAGTGATGGGACAGGTGGGTCCCAAACTGCTTCACCTTCCCCTCAATCCCTATGTAGCACCTCGAAAAAATGTAGAACTTCTTGTTCCTTTATGCAAAGTAGGTATCGCAAGCCATTTCAAATGTACCATTATTTTTCCAATAAAAGTTATTCTTCGATCGACGTACAACATTTTTGTGCTATTCAAGAGATATATTAACGCGTGTAAACCATCATTTTGCTTACGGATCACAAAGGGACACTTTGGAAAACGTGTAACAATAAAAATCATATTTTATTTTTACGCCGCGCAAAACAAAGTCGCACGACTATATTATTTTGTGAACCCGTTTATACTTCAATAAATAAAATAAAAATGGACCAATATTGAGACATTACTAAACAAACAATATAACTTGACGTTACATCTCCTCAAAACTCAAAAATACAAAATGCTATCTAAGTCAATCAGTAGAAACGAATTCAAAATAAACAAGCTAACAACACATCTTACTTCCTTACATCTAATGTCCTACACCTTTCGAAATTATTCAAATACTACGTCTTGTTTCAATTTCATTCCAATTACAATTCATCAAATAGTATCTATTCTTTAATAGTATTAGAAAAGAAGCAATTATCACAAATAGTATCATACATCAATAGTATATGTAAATAATATCATTCACATGCAAAGCTCCAGGAACCGAGTGAATATTTCAAGTATAAATAGGGCCATACATGCACTCTCTTAACATAATTAAATTTTAAAAGTAAGGAGTAAACAATAAGGTTTGGGTCTAGGGTTTTGCAAGTTCAGAGACGTTAGGTTTCGACAGAAGTAGTGATCAAGAGTGGATCGAGCCCTTAACACCATCATTTTCCTCGTCATCTAGCAAACGTTGGAACCCTTATAAGTCATTCTCGTAGTTTAACATTTATATGTCACTCACCATGTAGTTTAATGAGACCTCGGTGTCACAAAAACTATGCACGCCATTAAATCCACACAGAGTAAATAGGTGCGTATGCATGCAAGGGTTTGGGTCGTGACACACATAAAATAACAACATGTAGTAAAAACTTGTAACTAACATACCGTATGTAATGATAATAACGAAACCAGGAAACTTCATTAACCTTAAACGCCTATGAGACTTGCTATGATGGATCACTAGGGACTAGTATACACCGAATTTAAGCATGAAATGTTGTAGAAAACCCTTATATTGTGACCTCAACATATACTAAGGGCGTGATCCAGTAACCCAAAACTACCTACACCGACCCTTTTGTTTCGCTATGAGTACGTCACAGACGCTGTTAAGAACGAACGACTCATGCTCGTTGGTTCGTACCCATACCTCATAAACCTTTGACACGAATAGCATATGAAACATACCACTAAGTCATGAAAGGGTACCACCTTATCATGATTGTTGCGTTGCGTTGCGTTGTGTTGCGTTGCAAGGAAACGTAGCTACAACAGCCATTGTTGCGTCTGCTTAAGTGCATGAAATTCGTCCTTGTGTCTCGACCTTCACCAACCTTGAGACTAAGCCTCCTTATTGCTAACCATGTAGGTCGTGAGCATGCAAATAGGTAGAAATCTATTACATATATATTGCGGGTTTTGCTATGGAAGAAAAGAAACCAAAACAGTGAGTATAACAACTCATTGTTGTGCGTCTGTTGGGCAGCAAAAGGGAAACAAGAAAAGAAGCAAACCATGTACTTTATATATATACATATGATGGTTCATGTCGTGAATAAGAAAACCTAGAAAGAAGCTATCAAGTATGTGTGGGGTACAAAGGGAAGACGCCACCAACAGTGGCTGTCAACCCATGTTGGGTCGACACAAATCAGGAGAAATCCCCGTAAAGAAAAGAGGTTAAGTGGCTATGTGGGTTTAGATAAAGGATTATGTGATCAGTTTAAAGGCTAGTATAAAGTCAACTTGCAATTCTTTTTTTTCTTACGCAAAGAAAAGCATGGAAAACATGCATGTTTTCGAGTCTTTGGTTCGTCCATTGCCAAAACTCAAACGAAATATGTAAGCTCGCTAACAAAAATAGGATAGAAAATTTTAAAACAACGACTTTTAACAATTAGGAGTAATAATAACGAAGTTAACTTATAAACAAAATTTACACGATCAACATAAAATCTTCGTCACTAAAAAAATATTTAAAAGTTCATTCAGGTTTAACAGGTGGAAAATTAAAAAAAAACCAAACTTTTGACGAAACATCATTTTAAGGAATTAAGGGATATATGTGACAACATGGAAACTTAAGGGTATTAGTGGTAAATATGCACAATCTTTATAACTTAAACGAGTCGAACGAACCGCGATAAATAAAAACTGATAGTTATAGGATTTAATTTGTCAGCTACGGTGTAAATATATAAACCTAGTATCTTATAATAAATAGTGTTACAATTTTAGGATTCGCGTGGAAAACCCTACCCTTTTCGACCATTTGCATAATTTATTTCATACATTAAATTTTAGAATGTAAACTCAGAAACTGTTATAATTACTTAGGTGTTTGATTGAGTCGCTATTTGACGTGCCTTAATCCATTCCCAATCTCCATCGATTAACCGACAAGGTGAGTTTTCATAGCCCATACTCTACTATTTTAAATCATCTTTTGGGGTGAGAACATTGCTTATTTCAAACATGTGAATACAAGTACAATTACTCATTACTGATTGGTCTAAGTCCCGAATTAACCCAAGTTGCCATCTACCCGATTTATTATGAACCGTTAATTCTTATAAGCGCGAATGTTATGGATAGATCTATCGAGAGTGACATCCATGTTTGTCTTGGACTGACATTAGTCAAGCAAACATAGTTTCATTTGAGTCAGACTACAGGTGTCCCGGGTTAGACACCTGCAAGGGCATTCATTCATTGTTGGTATATGTTAACGCTTCGGTGTCATGAGCTTAGACAATAGTAATGCAATTTATATGACTTTGTATCTGTTATATTGTCATATGTGGATGAAATCTTGTGATTCATAAACACTATATTTTTCTGCTTAAACAAACCTATGAACTCACCAACTTTATGTTGACATTTTAGCAATGTTTTTCTCAGGTATTAAGAACGAAGATGCTATATGAAGTCTCATGCATTGCAGTCATTTTCCCATTATCTGAAGATCACTTGTATTATTTAAAACAATGTCGTATTATCTATTTTATGCTTCCGCTGAATGTTTAAACAATTTATTATTTCCTAATTCAAGTGATCCGATTTCTTAAAACGTCTCATATAGAGGTCGTTCTGTATTGCTTAGAAGTATGATAATCATGAAGTCACACGCCCTCGACTACCATTATACTCTTGATATTTTGGGGTTGAACGTCCTCCCCCCTTCTCAATTGGTCTCCCTCCTCTGACGATGTAAACTGAAAATGATCATACAATGTAAACGGGCATTAAACAATTAAATGTTTACATCAAGCAAGTGTTATATGATTATTATGAGGATAATTAATAACTTTGTTCATCTTATTTTTATTGGCTACGTAAAATGCTTACGTTTCATAATAAAATACGTTTAGGCATACCCGGAAGTTCTAAAACCTAACTACGCCTAAACGAATACCCACGATTATACCCAATACTCAAAATAATTAAAATAACAGAAACATATATCATTGCATATTGCCGAAATTTAGATGGATGAGACCAAGAGTTTCAAGTTGTAAATAATATCTACATAATATCTAGATATTACATAAAGTAAGTCTTACACATTTTTTTCAAACTTGTCATGCTAACTTAACTAGGGTTAGAAAGTAACTAGGGTTTGGTTAAGTAGATATTTATACTATAAATAGCCATGCATGCATGAGCAAAGTTTACATACTTTCATACTTAACAAAAACTTCATTTCTTTCTCTCTTTTCTTCTCCAAATCCCACGGCACAAAAACCCCTTAAAACAAAATTCACACTTTGATTTTCTAATATTACAACCTATACACAACATACTTTAAGTATTCTAAGGTTGTTGGGATGACATTGGTTCATTCATTTTTCAAGTAGAAGACGGAGAAAAGAAGATTAAGGTTTGAAAACCTATTCTTGGGTTATAAGATTGGAACTTTATTTTTGAATCTAAACACGGGTTTAGAACTGATTTCACATCTCTTACATAATCACTAAGGTTTCTTAAATTTCTTTACTTACTTTTATTTTCTTCATGATTTTTGTGTATTACATTGTTATATATAGCAATAATCACCACTAATGACTTGTGAAATGTAAAATGAAGTTTTTAGTTGAGTTTATCAATTTATACACTTATACTCATGTCCTATTGTTATAAATATAATGGAATAAATGGTGCGTGCTTAATAGATAAATAGTATGTTAACTCATCTATGCATTAAGAAATAAACTTGCTTTCAGTAAATCATTAGGGTTTTATAATGTATTCTTAAAACTTCACTGTGAAAATAATGTGATACGTAAAAGGGTTTGTTTGACTTGTTACAATGAAATTTTTTGGAATAGGGGTTGATAATTAGACTTATATTATAGTACCACATATGTAAAATATGGTTATTGAGTTTTTATAATAAAACTACTAACTTAAGAGTTCATAAAACAAGGTTTTTATAATGAAACAAACATGAAAATACATAGGGGCTGTCCAAATTGAAATTTTGGACAAGTAGGTTATGAATAATTTATAAAAAAATTAATAAGCCTCTTTTGTGACTATTCCATATTGATAAGAAACTTATAAAAAACCGATCTATAACGAAAAGAAGATACGTTAAAAAAAAATGTTTAGAATTTAAAAACTTTATAAAACTATTTTTATAAAAAGTTACTATTCATTACAGACATCTTTGAGTTTAAAACATCCTAAAATATTGATATAACTTTTATTACGTGATTCGTAACGCAAGAATCGTTCAAAACGGGAAACTATAACGAGGTTTAAATTACGACATTTTTCGATAATTAAAGTTTATTAAAAGTAAATTTTTATAAACATTTAATGAACAGTAATAATCACTATTCTTCAGTAATTTATCTTTATATAATATAATACCTCTTTTAATAACAAAACGGTACTCGGAATGAATCACTAAAAATCGGGATTTTAAAGACGAATAAGTTATTACGATTACAAGTTTACGCTAATTAAAAGCCTTAATACGACAAATGAGTGTTGTGAACAGTTATTTTTACTATTTCATGCAGAACTTAAAATTTGAATATAATATTTTGATCGCTCGTCTTACTACGAAGACTGTGGACGTAAGAAACTGCGAGAGCAACGGGCCTTAAAAGACCAAAACTTGGTCATTTTTTCGAAAGTATATTTATAAACGTTTTCACTTTATAAATTGTATTTTAACTAAAACGATTAGTCGGTGATTTTGCTATATGAAATATTGAGTGGTTATCAACAGTGCTATATTTATTTGGGAGTTTCATAATGAGGCCTCTTCGGATGGCGTATCGATGAGTTGTTGGATTTACGATTTAAAGTGTCCTAAACTCCTCGTACGTCATGTCATGACCTCTTTATTTATGATAGCCCGAACGATGGTATGATGTAACAACTATAAGATTATATTCGATGTTAATTAAAGTACTCAGTACTTATACAGCCTTAATTTAAATAGGTTGCATTTATCGTCTTGTGTGACGTTTTATCTGAGATTAATTGAGCTATCTGTACTCAAGGTGAGTTCATAGCCCCACTTTTTACAGTTTTACTGATTTATTATTATTTGGGGTGAGAACATGCTTTGTTTTATAAATTGGACGCAAGTGTTGAAAGTATATTGATTATGTGTTGCCTAAGTAGCGATAACCCTCCTGAGCCCATTATTCATGAACTGTTAATTGCATAGATGTAGTTGTGAATTACATTATGTGAGCGCGAATGATATAAATAGATCTATTGGGATTAACCTCCCCGTTTGGGTGATTAGCTATCACTAGGAACGAACGTTGACCATGTCGGACTTGGATGTTGCGGGTTACAACATCTGTACGGGCAAATAACTGCTAAAATAGCAAATATAGGTTGAGCTTCGGTGTCATGAGCTTAGTGCAACAATAATCTGGTTTTGTGATTGTTGGCATATGTTGTAAACATCACGTGAAAGTCTTGCGGTCCTGCATAATTTAAATACATTAACCTATGAATTCACCAACAATTTTGTTGACGTTTTAAGCAATGTTTTCAGGAGGTCATTAGGCACGAGATGCCAAGGATGCATTGGATAATGTTTTGGATTGTACAGTTAAAGACTTATGTGTATCATGTTTTGGGAAATATATGTTGTCTTTTGTAACATGAAACAAAGAACAAGTAAAGCTATAAGCTTTTGTAATATATCTTTTAAATCCAATGTATCAGTTTAAACGACTTTTGTGTCGTTCTTATATATATCTTGTGCTGTTGATCTTGAAGTAACATGCCCCGGATCCTTATTCCGCTGCGACCCATTTTGGGGGTGTTACAGATTGGTATCAAGAGCCAAGGTTATAGAGAACCAGGTCAAAATGTTTTTGCTGGACTATAACCATTTTCAAACATTGCATACATACAAAAGGGTTTTGCGGGGTATTCACATACAAATTATTGCATTAGCCGGTTAGGCTATATACATGCATAATTGATATACGTGTTTATTATATACTACGTATATAAGGATGATAGTCTTATATTAATATGCTTATATAAGCTAATTTTTGATTTCAGATACGATCATGTCAGATTCTGAGCACTCTACTGTTACATACACATCAGTATCGGAGGACGATTTATACATGGGGTCACCAGGAGTCGAGGTACCTCTTTTTGAGGGACCACCATTACCAGATTATGTGCCTGGCCCTGAGGAGCCAGAGCAGGCACCACCTTCACCTATTTACATACCATTTGTTCCGGAGCTTGTTTACCCGGAGTTCTTACCGGTGGACGATGAGGTATTCCCGGCTGAGGAGCAGCCACTGCCTGCTGCTGACTCACCTACTCATCAGTCACCAGGGTATATACCAGAGTCCGACCCTGAGGAGAACCTAGAGGAGGATGACGAGGAGGATCCTGAGGAGGATCCAGCCGACTATCCTGCGGATAGAGGAGATGATGATGATAAGTGTGACCATATGCAGTTTAAAGTGTGACCATATGCAGTTTAAAGTGAAGAAATATGTATTTTGTGTGACTATTGTTCATCCAATGGCCACATAAACTTTATGTTTGTGTGGCCTTTTATAATATTTGGTCACACAAAGCATGTTTGTTTTGGGTATTTAGTCACATACAATTAAGCATAAAGTATCCAAAAGTGTTAATAAGTGTGACCATATGCAGTTTAAAGTGAAGAAATGTGTATTTTGTGTGACTATTGTTCATCCAATGGCCACATAAAATTTATGTTTGTGTGGCCTTTTGTAATATTTAGTCACAAAAATCATGTTTGTTATGGGTATTTAGTCACATATAATTAAGCATAAAGTGGCTAAAAGTGTTAATAAGTGTGACCATATGCAGTTTAAAG
>BQNB010113633.1:0-21902 GCA_026074375.1 Tanacetum coccineum
AGGCGAAGGAGAAATATAAGGCCGTGGCTGGACAGAATCTTGCAAAACAGAAGCAAACGAAGGACCACTAGTACGAGCAGATTAGGAAGGAACCTTCTCACTATTGATAGTTCCCATCTTATTAATCTTGTTACCACCTATCATTTTGCCCTCTGCCCTCTGATTGAGAGCTCTTAGCCTCCGAACGCTTGAATCTAGCAACATTGGCTTGTAACTTATGTCTATTGATCCAAACCGTTTCCAAATTACCAACTAATCTTTGAATATCAAACACGTTTATGAAACAAACAAACCCGAAACGCTTACCATTCTTCGCTTTCTTATTTGGGGTAAATGAGTCTACCACATGACCATAAGCTTTGCAGGCGTGAAACAGCTCCTTCGCATTAGTCGATTCAGGAAAGTTAGTCACATAAATGGAAGTAGATATCTTGGCAACATCATCTTCTTTGGTTCTATAAACACCCATCTCCGAATGAAAACACAGAACGCTATCAAAACTAAGAGTTTAATTTGGATTGAAGGGAGATCAATTGAAAAGAAAAATAGACCTGAGACCAATTACCCACGTCGAATCGAATAACAGACTATTCAAGATGAGAATCACCAAAATTGACACACCCCCACGGAATTATATAAACACGATAGGAATAGGGATCAATCGAAGATCGAAACCCTAAACTCAATCACAATATAAAAGCGAACAGGGGAGAGCAATACCAAAGATTACAACAATAATCGAATTTTATTCAATGAATGATGGATACCTTGGATCAAATCGTGAAAGAAAAAAAGGGAATTTGAAAAATCGCCATAACGTAAAAACGGGGGTGACAGGGGTGGATGGGAATTTTAAATCGTGAATATACGATTCTCCCACCAATCATTAACAAAGATGCGACGTTGGAAGGTACGTGTAAAACTATATCACTTTTTTTCTTATCCCGACCGTGAGTGTCTTCCATAAGAAAGTAACTCCAGTTCCAACATATCCGTTTTGAAAAAACACCTATGTTACCTGTCTATACGAAGTCCATGATGGTGTCAAGGAGACCCTTCAATTCTAAGGTTAAATGACTATGTAGTTGCAAATGCACCATTTGCAACTTAGCTGGATCATAATCTAACTAATCAGAATTTGATATGAACCTATCATTTCAATATGGCATTTTGTTCTTTTCTTTTGGTAATATTTCAAATGTAAAAGTTTTTTTTAGAAGATTAATGTGACCGTATTATGGAGTAATCTGCTCATGATAAAGGTTGTATGCAATCAAAATATGGTAAAATTCATGAAAAATGACCAACTTTTAATATCGTTCAATTAAAGTCGCTCAAACTTTGTTTTAGTTACAAAAGTCAATCAAGTTTTATTATTGATTCCGTAAAGTCACTCAAACTTTATTTTCACTACATAAAACATTAAGTTTAGATGTTGTTCTAAAATTGTGAAAATTTTGAATACTTATTTAACAAAGGTACAAAAACTATTTAATTTGTTACTATTATATATGGTATATAAAGTTAGTTGAGAAAAGTTAAATATCATATAATTTTATGGTACAAAAATTATTTAAGATTTTTTTTATCATTGTCCTTATAAATACACTTAAGTTTAACGATGTTAAAACATGAGTTGTTTTTTTGTAATTGAAGAAAACTCTGACTCACTTTAGTGATACAAATTTTAAACTTAGGTGGTTTTTATAGATGAAAAAAGTATTACTTTGGTGGAACAATGGTGAAAATTTTCACAATAAAATATCAACATATGTACAAAGCATTCTGTAACCCCGATTGACTTTTGCTGAAAATCATTAGATAGTAACCAATTTTGAGATTTGTTTTAACTTAGTCACTTTGACTTTATTTTAATTAACAAAGACACTTAAAGTTTTAACAGTGTTTGTTTTTGTTAGTTGGTGAGTGTGTAAAAGTGTATGTTAGTGTGATACTAAGTAAATGAACGGGTCTTACAAATGTTTAGGATATATCATATGATCATAGATAGTTGATACAACCGTATATATCTTCAATATTAATATAGCGTAGTATTCTTTAATACACAAGTGATGCTTGTAGACTTATAGTTGAATCTTCTATAATACTATAAGATTCAGTTTGTTAATTAAATGTGCAGTAGTAATGATTGGTTGAATTGAATAAGGGAATACCATAGACCCTACGCATAATACCAAGAGTCGTGGGTTACTCCAGCATTTGTATTGCTGTTACAATCTAACTTGAAAGCCACAATGACTACATGCGCGCGGTTAGTCTCTTGAATATTTATGGCGGGCTTTTAATTTACAATCATAGGAAGGGGTTTATGAGCTATTATTAATGTAACAATCTAACTTGAAAGCCACAAAGCCTTCCTGCGGTTACTATCTTGAATATTTGTAGTGGGCTTTTAGTTTACAATCTAACTTGAAAGCCACAAAGCCTGTCCATTGCAATGAGTTACATGTTGATGATTTTGGTGATTCAATCAAGAGACAAGAGGCCATCCTAACATTTGCTTGCATTTTGTTACACTGAAATCTTGCAAAGTGAGATACAAGATGACATAAAGATGTAACAACACCATCAAACACGTGAGACGATTAACATCCTAAAATCCGTTGCAACTTCATTAACCAATAAAAAAATGCTTACACATTTAGTTGAGTACCTATTCGTTAATAATGTTGATCACCTCGCAGTGGGATGTAATGAAGGTCTACGAATGAATTTTGTTCACGAAGTAATAGAGCTATATATAAAGCCCAATCATAGAAGATATTCATGACTTAAAACTGAATTGATTTGTGATATCAATCAAGGCTATATTAGTTTATGTATAAATATATAAGTTTAGGTATGACTTGATGAAAAAATCAAATAAGAGATCGATTATATGGTACTAGGCTAGTACTCGCGCAGTGGAAGTTCCTAGCGACACACAGTTAACGATATGAGATATTGTGGTAAGTGTTTCGTGTAATGTTCAAAATAGAACGTGATATTTTTTTAGTTACAACATCAAATCATTCAAAAAATCAAGATAGACTTTGAAATTAAACAAAAACCAGAAGAAACATCATAAAGCATAATTCGTTGAAATGCATAAGTAGAATTCTCTTTTTTCGATTTCTTCAAGGTACACACGAAAATATCACATTGAAATGCATAAGTAGAATTCATTGCAATGCATAAGTAATATTATGGTAAGGTAACTACTTTTTACACAACATTATAGTTTATCAGAAGACTTTTTGTGTGTATATTCGGGGTTTACGTAACTAACAGACCATTGTTACCATTTATTTCCGAAGATTGTTTCAGTTTACAATAGTTTCTGATACGTATTAAAGGTCTTTTGAAAATAGTTTAAGCTCTTCAAAAAATTCCGATCGTGTGTTTTAAGGCCTCCTCAAAATAGTTTAGGTTTTTTGTTCTTTTTGTGCCCATAGTGCTTTTTTCTATATTGTTTTTGTGCCTATTTGTTTTTTTCTTTTTGTGCCTATAGTGCTTTTTTCTATATTGTTTAGCTATTCTCCCTTATATGTGTCTTTGTTGGCTCTTTTGCTTGTTTCTTTTTCTCTCGTATGCGCTTTAACTGGCGTGCTTTTATATGCTTGTCACGCCCTATCTTCTTTTATGTGCCTCGTTGTTTTTTGTCTTTATGTGCCTGTAGTGCTTTTTTGCTTGCTTGCTCATTTGTGAGTATGTGCCTATGTCTATGCCTATTTGTATGGTTCTTGGTTCTTATGTTTGTTTGTTTTTTGTTATATGTTGCCTTTTCTGTTTCCACTCATGTTGTCTTTTTTAACGCACTCTCACTTGCCGCATGTCTTTTTTAAAGCAGTCCCTCTACTCTCGGGTAGGGGAGTGACTGTCTACATCCCACCTCTCTCATACCTCGCTCCTGCAAGATTGGGTAATTTTATTGTTGTTGTTGTCGTCGTCGTACTTGCAAATCAGATACAAATTAATACTGTATATAACTTGGATAACTTTCTAAATAAAAAATGATATGAGAAACAATTCTATCATGCTAAAGTTACTCTTTCATTTATTTTTTTTAATTATTCACAAAACCAAAGACAACAAAATTAGAAATTTGACTATTTAAGTTAAATTAGAATTCTAGCAAATTTGTAATGTATTCATGCTTTTATAAATTCTAACATTATTTTTGATTATATATGCATTTATGTAAATATGTTTGCAACTACAATACAAAGAAATATTACAAAATCTATTTCTCTAATTTCCTAATTAGAAGCAATCGAAATGAAAATTTAAAATTTGCACTATCAATTTTGCAAAGTTCTTCACCTTTTTATTCCTCTAACCTACCAAACCGAAGAATTTGATCAATTTCTTTTTTCTCCATTTTCATTTCCCTCTACCAAATATATCCTTAAGTTGATATTGCCAATCATTCTAACTTAAAATTATCAACATACAACTGTAAAAAACATTTTCACTAAAATGTTACTCCCCCAGTCTCATAATTATTGTTCACCGACAAAAACCATAAAGTTTAAGAAAAACATCATCATTACAGCTTTTTTTCTCTTACTTTTTGCACAATGACAGATGATCCTTAACTAATTAACTTATAACTTCTTTAAAGTTTGTAATAATAACCTCAAGTGAGTGTGATATGGTAAATTTAATCTAATTTCTGTAGGATATTAGGAGTAAACTTAACATAGGTTAGGGGGTTAAGTGTACATTGTAATTTAGATTAGGAATAGATTATAACTAGGATGTTTTCTATTTGATTTAGGAAAGTTTTCTACCCCCTCATCTCTATAAATAGGGATGATGGAGGATGCTAGTTATTTATTCTTCTTCCTCGTTGTAATAGCTTTATTAGGGTTTTAATAAAGGTTCAAACGATTATATTGTATTACCACAAAACCTCGATCGGTTACAGGAAA
This sequence comes from Tanacetum coccineum, assembly GCA_026074375.1. Taxonomy (NCBI): domain Eukaryota; kingdom Viridiplantae; phylum Streptophyta; class Magnoliopsida; order Asterales; family Asteraceae; genus Tanacetum; species Tanacetum coccineum. The sequence goes on from BQNB010113633.1 coordinate 4,935, forward strand.
GAATAGAAGATGCGTGTGTTTCGTTCTTCTTGTTTCTTTGTTCTTCAACGGGTACGTTGAAGGTAGCAACTTGTGCTTGATTTATTCCGTGATCTAGCGTTCCGCGATCGAGCTTCGGTTTGTTGTCGTAATCATACAACAAGTGGTATCAAGAGCCAAGGTTACGTTGGTTTCTTGAAGCTAGGTCGACTTAAAGGTGTCCGCGGGTTTCTTGGTATTCTAAGTCTTGGTGGTTCTTGGAAAACAAGTAAGGTTTAGCTTTGTCTCAGGATTCAAGAAAAGTGATTACTTGGAGTACACGGTATATCAAGGTTGTAGACATGAGGTGGAAAGATCGAAGCTTTAGGGTATTCTAAAGGTTAGTAGATCAATCCTTACAAGAAAGCGGGGTTAACACACGGCTTGTGAGACTTGTCGGTAAAGTTGGTTAAAAAGCAACTTGACAAGGTTTGTAGCAAGGTTAAAGAAGAATGGCCAGTATGAATACTAGGTTAAACATCAAAAAGCCCGATGGGAATATTGTACAAAATCATGGAGGTTCAAAACAATTTGGATTAAAGCAACTTGGTTCCAAACAAGTTTGGTTCAAATAACTTGGTCACAAACAAGTTGGGTTCAAACAACTTGGTCCTGGTGTTGAAACAGGATTCCATGGTGTACAAGATAAAAAAACGTGTTTGGTTTGAGGTGGAACTGCAGGGATCGTGAAGCTGAGGTTTTTTAGGTTAGTAACGACGATACTGTAGTGGCTCAAAGACGGTTGGAGGACAAGCAACCTGAAGAGAAGACAAACACGGACTGCTTGGTAAAGGAGCAGGGAAAGGTACACCTTGGGATAAAGGTGGGGGCAAACATTACGGTAACCGGAGTACCTGGTCAAGAGGGTGCAGAGGGTAATGTTGCTGGAAAGATGAAAGTGAAGGAGTCTATGAAAGCTAATCTAGGAAAATTACTGAAGTACAATGCATGGTCGACAAGGTGGTCCTTGATTCGAGGTTCCAACACGAGGAAAAGATGCTGAGTATCGGTTATGTTTAAGTGTTACTCGTAAGGTGGAAGTTGTAGGATATTAGGAGTAAACTTAACATAGGTTAGGGGGTTAAGTGTACATTGTAATTTAGATTAGGAATAGATTATAACTAAGATGTTTCCTATTTGATTTAGGAAAGTTTTCTACCCCCTCATCTCTATAAATAGGGATGAGGGGGGATGCTAGTTTGTACATTCTTCTTTGCTCATTCGTTAATTAATACAATGTAACGTTTGGGGTCACGTGTGTGTTTTCTTTGAGTCTATATTCCGCGCTCGTTTTCAAGGTTTGTTGGACTTATTTATTCAACAATTTCCTTATCTATTTTTGGAAGTGCACAATTAATTTAAGACAACTCAAAAAAGAAAACATGAACTATAATTATGGGACGAAGAGAGTAATTACAAAGTACTTCATCCGTCTCAATTTATTTGTCCAGTTATGACTTTCATAATATTTCTTTGTCAACTTTGACCTTAAATATTTTTTTTGTGTTCTTTACTAATATTTGATACAAAATATATGAATGGATTGAGTTTTAAATTCATTTTTCATTAGTATAATTTTTATGAAGTATTACGTATATAACACAAATAAAAATATTTAAAATAAAAATTGACAAAGAAAGCCTTAAAAAGTTAAAACTGAACAAATAAATTGAAACAGAGAGAGTATTTGTCGTCGTAACGCGCAAATAAGATAGCTTATTACCTTAATCCCTTTTTGGGAATAACTTCAACATTGAAAACATAGAAAAACTCAAAAAAGTATCTAAAAACCCAAAAAACAATAATAATAATAATAATAATGGATAATTCCAAAAGTGGCTCAAAATCCAAACCCAAAATGTAACCTTAAGCTTAGGAACATCTTTTTTCAAAACTGACCCAAAAGTACAACAGTTGCCCCAAAAGTACATCAAGTTGCCCCAAAAAGTACACAAAGTTGCCCTAAAAATGTGTATTTTTTTGCCACATGTCAAATTCTGCACGCGAGTTACCCAGTAGCCAAGTTACTCGGGGTCAGTTTTGGAAAAACATATTCATGAGCTTAGGTTGCATTTTGGGTTTGGATTTTGGGCCACTTTTAGAATTATCCTAAGAGCAGAGGGAGTGGCCAGCTGTTAGCCTGGCGCCAAGCCTTGGCGCGAAAAAAGGTCATGGCGCACCACTCCCAGCCTGACGCCAAGCCTTCTCGCGCCATGGCTAACAGCCCACGCGAAACTTAATTTTTATTTTATTTTATTTTATTATTTTTTTTAAAAGTATCCGTTGGAGGACCGTTGGGGGGAGTGGTTTTTCAAAAAAATACCCCCAAAACCCTAATTTTACCCATTTAAAAATACTATAAATACCCCCTTATTATTCCATACTTCACACACACTTTCCATACATCTTCTACATCAATACTTCTCTTTTTTCTTTCAAATATGGATCAAAATAATCTCAACGATTTCGACCCAACCGACACATACGATCATTATGATGCGATCTTTCAACCCGACTATGATCGATATATGCGAGATTATGAGTCGTATCAACATTATGTGGCTTTGTGTGAGCAAGAAGCCGGGGGTTCGAGTGATGGTCCAAAGAGGAGGACATACATATATCGTGAACGAGAAGAGGCGGAACAAAGGCTAATCGACGACTATTTTGGCTACGACGAGTATGAACCTAAATATCCTGAAGAACAGTTTAGGCGCAGGTATCATATGAGCTCTAGACTTTTTAATAAAATACTCAACGATATCTTAAGTTATGATGTGCAACCCCTGCCTGAGTACTTTAGTTATTTTAGATCACGGCTCGATGCGACCGGTCGTAAAAGTATTGGTCCTATTTTAAAGTGCACATCCGCCATACGCAAAATGACGTACGACACTTCACCTGATGCATTTGATGAGTATTTGCAAATTGCTGAACGTACTTCACGCGAATGCTTAGATCACTTTACTAAGTGCATTTGCGTTTTATATTTTGATAAGTTTTTAAGAAGGCCAACTGTAACTGATATTCAAAAAACATATGAATTGCACGAAGGAAAACATGGACTCTAAGGAATAGACACATCGATCTTCGATAAAACCTTATGGAGCATCTATGAAATAATGATGATGAGTAGTTTGTGTTTTTATTTATATAATGTTTAATTTTATTCAATATTTAATTTTATGTAATGTTTAAGTTTTATATTATGTTTTAATTAAATAAAATTTATTTTACATTTATTTAAATTTTTTATTTAAAAAAAATTAAAAAAATTAATAAAAAAATGCTATGACACGAGAATTCTGATGCCAAATTAATGCCACTGAATTCTGGTGTCATAGCATTTCTGATGCCAAACTCCTTTTGACCACTCTTTTTCTGGGATCTACAACTGTTTGTTTTATGGTAGCAATGTATAAAAGGTCTGAAATACAATTCACATCTGACTTGACATTTTCATATAGCAATGTAGAAAGGAAATATATATAATATGTACGGGTTGGTGCTTAACGTGCTGCGAAAAGTTACTCTTTCTTGATTATTTTGAACTGTAATCAAATTTTCATATAGTTTCGGATGTCCCTAAATTTGAATGCTGGACTCGCCTAGGACGTTAAGCACCAACCCGTACATTATATATATATTAAATTTGAATGCTGCGAAAAGTTACTCTTTCTTGATTATTTTGAAATATATTTTTCGCTAGTTGAACAAAATTGGATGTCCCTAAATTTGAATGCTGGACTCGCCCAGCGAACTTTGAAAATTAATCATTTATCGGTTTTGATAAATTTAGTCCATAGTTGGATGCAAATGGTAATTTCTTTTACAGATTTGCCAAGAAATATTCGAAATACCAATCATGTTTTTCAAGCTAGCTTTTCGCGAGAAAAGAGCAAGGAATAGATTTCTTGTTTTAATGGAAAAATTATTCAGCTAAACAACGGAGTTACAATGATCCCTCCACCCACCACCATGTTTAACAAATTCTCCTGGAGTTAAAAAGCTACCATACTATTCTAATTTCTTCACCTTTACCATATCTGTACAAAAACCCTTGTATCCTTTTGCCATCAGGACCTTCCTCTTTGGTGGACACACATGGCAATGGCATGGTTTGATCGATTACACACAATGTACGTTGGGTGTGATCTTCGGGTTGCCTGGAACTTTGTTAGTCTTAGCAGGTTCGTTTGTTGCAATCTTCAGGTTTTCTTGAACTTTATTTGTTCCGCCCGTGTCTCTGTTTGTTCCTGTTATAAAAACAAGTAAATGACATATACATTAACTTTGAAAATCAATCTTTTGGCGCAAATAATTCTTACCTTCAACTATTACTTCCTTATTACGTACGCAATATTAAGGTGTATTTAGTCGTATAAAGGAACCTAATTAATAATAATCCATGACAAGCATTCTAATCAAAGAACGAGCATATCATAAACTAAGGTACAAATGAGGTTTGTGATTTTGCTTATTAGCTATTGTACCTTCTATATACCAACTACAATAATCATGTAACTAAGTACATGTGCTTAACAATCCTTTTATTTAAAGATCTAATGCTAAGGGTGTGTTTGGCGGAATTAGATTACAGGTTATTTTATAGTAAGTTTAAATCTGGAGTTTTTATTTTTTGGCGAAATAGTTGGATCTAAAGCTTATTATTGTAAAAAGACATCACATAATTTATTCACGGATATTACAAAGCTCTCATCGTTTCTGAAAGCTCATTTTCATTAGCTTCATAGCTTGAGCTTATGCAAGCTTTCATAAACTCGTGTGACAAACAAAAGCTCGAGCTCTTGTAGCTCCTATAATAGTAAATAAATGTAGAGTAAAAAATATACCTGAAGAAGAAGAAGAAGAAGGTTTAGTATCGAAATCAAAAAGACCAGAAGAGCCCCCCCTGAGATGACTCATCTGAACTAAACCTCACAAGCTGCTTTTCCGGTGACTGTTTCTTCTTCTTGATTTTCTGATCACGTTTAACTTTCGTCTGTCGCAACATCTGCATCTCCTTCCTCTTCCACCAAAGAACACGTCCTACTTAATGATAACTCAACGTCCACCAGTTCTGGTATAACAGAAGAAGAACATGCACGAGATAGCTTATTACTTTGTGGGTCCCACCCGTATTTTCTTAATAATCTTAAGATCCTACTATAATGTCATTTTCTTAATAATCTTTGTAATATTATACAAATCTACAGATAATTATATATCTAAACATAAAATTATATGAATGTTTCATAGAAATGTTGCCCTAAATTATGAATATGAAATGTTTAAAAAGATTAACATGTTGTATTTTCAATATCTGCAAAACACAACCCATAAATTTGTAGTTCGAGAAATGTAAGATCAGATTGGAGTAGATCTTAAGACGTATGGTCAGGATTGAGATCCTATATGATCTTAAGCTTGCAAAGATCCGGATCGTTTTTGTTTTGCAGTATCGTAAAATCGTAAGATCTTAAGATCAGGTTCGAGATCCTGACAACTATGCTTGAAACAATGATATAGGAGGTTAGATTGACACGTGGTGGTGGGGAAGTGATCTACATATGCATAGTATATTACTGTAAGAGTTTTGCTACATCCACAAAAGCTTTACAAAAAAAAAATCCACAAAATGATGTTGGCTATATTTGATTGGTGTTTTTTGCTACAATTTCTTTTTCTTCTTTTATAATAGCCCAATCGCACAAAGTCAACATCATTTTGTAGATGTTTCTTTGTAAAGTATTTGTCGATGTACCAAAACTCTTACTGTAATTAATGTTTGTGAGTTAGTTACATGTGTTGTGGATTAGCTGTGTGATGACGTGGAAGGACAAGAACATGAGACGTGTCAAGCAAGTGGTTGTGTTGTTTATTCGTAGGTTTTTGAGATTAGATAATCACAACCACCACCGTATTGACACGTGTTGAAATGTGATTGGTTTTAGCTTTTAATTTGGTTTCGTCAAAAACGAAATTCACGATTTCAAATTTCCATCCGCACACGCATTTGTTGAATTCATATATCACGATTTTACTCTTTGGATTTATTGTACATTAAAATCTCGTCATACGTAAACTTTCTCATATCTTTTAACTAGTTTAAAGACCCGTATAATTTTAGATGTATTTTAAATAATTTATTTTGTAAAAAGTTATATCTTTATCTTTATCTTTATATATAATAAAAGAACATCTTTTTGAATGCCATCACCCTTTTATGTGACGTCATATATTGACGTCATATTCACAGTCTGGCACATTTCTCATCCGTAACTTCTTCCCTTACTATTTCTCCCTGCTAATTTATCTTATCACTTTTCTATTTTCTCTCTTATACAATCCCTTATACAAATTAGATAACCGTGGAAGGGTTTTTCTAAACTTCATCTACTATTGATCCATTAATTTGGAGAAAAAAATTCTTTCAATCGTTATTTACTCCAATCTTTTTCTCCATCACCACTTCTAATTCAACAGGTTTGTTCGCACTTTCCTAATCTTTTGTAGATTATGTGATCTAATTTTTTAAGATTCGTTGATTTTGTTATAAATTCATTTTTGGTTTTTATTAAAATTCTGTAGGGTCACCAACAACATCAAACAACATCAAACAACATCTTTGAATATGTGTATGAAAACCAACCATAAAAATAATAGGTAGGTCGTTTTATATGTAGATTTTTGTATTTTGAAATGTTATGAAGTAATTAGCGGCTGGATATAGTGTTTGACTGCTTAAAAAAATATTGTGGATTCTATGTGTAGACTAAGTGTTTGACAAAATGCCTTACTATGTTGTGCGAGTTATCTCTAACATGATGAGGCGCAAAATTTGGAATTGGTTTGTTGTTAATTTATATTTTCGTTACAGTTTTTGTGATTTTAATTTGGAATTATCCTTTACAAAGGAAATCACGATGCGTAGGGTAAAAGTTCTATGGGTTCTTGGTATTGTGGAATGTGGATCTTGGTGTCTTTTAGATGATTATGCCATGTCGGTGCTATTTAGACTATGTAATCCTGCTAATGAGCATCTTATTACTTGATATTTGATTTTACAAGAAAGCTGGAACACACTGCTTGGAACCAGTTGGTGTAAGTTTAGCCACATTTAACACGGTTAATGTGCACTGAACTGCTTCCATTGTTTCACACTTTCTTTATGCTTACCGGCGTATGCAGCTTTAGTCCGTTTCCATTCTTACTTGCTTTAAATTTGATGACAACATTTCTTTCAATCTTATTTGGTTCTGTGTAACAATGGCGGTGCAAGGTTCATCATATGCGGTAACCATTTCATAATTATGCATCGCTTATTATAATAGCCTGTTTAATTAAAATGGTCAAATAATCAAAGTCAAAAGGCAATCTTTTACCTCTGGCCACATGATACATTTAATTAAAATGGTCAAAATATTGACTTTGTAGTCAAAATTTGACTTTTACTCAAGCTTTAGGAAGTGGTTGGCCCTTTAAGAAAGACACCAAAAGTTGCAATGCTGCCCTTGGCTTGAAAAGTGACACCTCATGACCTGCCCCTCTAACTGTTGCAAATGTTAGTCCTTCATAAACTTCTGTCCATCCTCCCACCTACACATAAAAACCAGTTTTAGACAAATGTCTTGATGGTCCATTTAATACTTGCACATGATACTACCAAGAGAACCATGATCCCCACTTGGTTGTTTGTTTATTTACGCGATAAGTTGGTCATTTGAGTCATTGTTATTGTGCATTGTTTGTTTACGTACTTTTGCATCATGTGCTAGTTAGCTACACAATGTACAAAAAAGCAAGATTGAAAGTCGTTAACGTACTTTTGTATAGCTCTACATGTGTAATTGTTCAAGAACCTTTATAAATTATGATAGGGACTTTCGTTTCTTTGCATTTTGGTTCTAAACATACTTTCAAAGAAGATATGTGTGCTCCATATGCATCAAATTGTTGCAGATGATCTCATTTGCTCGTAACTCGTGATGGATACTATAAATGCATTAATAAGTTTTAAGTAAGTGTTGGAGGGAGTTAAACTAACCTGTTTCTTGACATACCAAGGATACCATGGAACTTTTGTTTTCAACTTGAGTTGTGCTAGTTCATACCTAGTAGCTGTGACCGGAACCACTGAATCGACATCTCCACTGCCATTCAAAAAGCAAAATGATCAAATGAGCCCAAATATGTCAACAATTTTGTGACCTTTTTTTATGAATGAGAGACGACTCACAAACAATTTGGTAATAAAGGGAATTGAAGATACCTGAATACCCAAATTCGCAATCCAGCAAAGAATCGACGCTTCGGTATCATTCCAATTTCGATTCAAAGTCTCACTATAAAAGAACATATCATCAATTAACAAAAAATTCCAAAAACTGATTTACTTTTTGAACCATTGTGTTACACTTTATTAATACAAGTTCAGAATGTTACGAATTTGTAAATAAGTAGTTTAGATAAAAACATGCAAGCGGTCCATTTGTATGGAATGCGTGTTGTATTAGCATGAAACGCCTTTTGAACATCTTCCCTATTGTAATAAACCTCTGCATAGCTTTCAGTACATGGGTCTTAACCCGAAAGGCATCTGTAAAATCACAAATATTAAATTATTAAAATGAAAAACATACATGAATATTTAAATATGATAGTAATAAATACGCACAAATACCTGTTTGGGTCGATGAGGGTAACCGCATGGTTTGGCGTGTGGTGACTATCATCAGAATTGTTACATGGGGGTGCATATATGTTGTATTGGTCGATATTCCCAAATTCTTGATCCATAGCATAGCTATATAACGATTCACATTCGTTTAAAGTCTTTGGGCGTTTAAAATCACATGTGTTGATGAGTTGGTGGTACGTTTTATCAGATATCATTGCGTGAGTCCACCAATACGTTACTGTCCTAAGGTTATCATAGTAATTGTCTGTCACAGAATTTCCAACCTGTAATAAAATTCATTTAGTTCATGTCCGGTTTAGTCATTTTATATACAGTAATTGACAAGATACCATAATTCCTTTCAAATTGATGGAATTTGAATGCGAGTTGGAATTATGTCTTATAAATTGTCGGGCTAACTGTGAGACGTAGTGCCCCGCGTAGCTTTCTCCAGCTATATAAACTTCACGAGAGGAAATCTCTCCACCGTATCACGAATTGAAGTGAATCTTCGGCTAAAAGAAACAAAGTCATACTCGTAAAATCAACTATGATAAGTAATCAAATGTGATTATGACATATTGGTTTTAAGTAGAGGAGACAATATCTTACAAGTGCGACGATCCCCAGTGTCAAAAAGATCAGAAGAACGGTTGCTATAAGAGAAACCAACGCCAGCCGGAGTTTTAAGAAACAAGACGTTAGCTACATTATTCCACAATAATTTGTTAAGGTGCAATCCCGTGGCCCCTTTGTTTATTCTAAAGGGGCCCACCTCCTCGGATGCACCATAAGTGTTGGATTATGGTAGTTGGATTAGCACTAATACGACTAGAAATGTGTGAGCCTATTGGGGGCACACACGTTAAGACACGAAGAGTACGTTTATTATGTATTTGATATATATAACTCGTTTATATTTATTAAATATATAATATGTTTCATTAAATATATTTAACTGTAATTAGTTTAACCGTTAGACGTTATAAACTAATTAATACATGTTAAATAAAAGGAGAAGGGTTAAAGTGTCAGTTTTGAAAAGTGTAGGATTACTAAACAATAACTTGGAGTAGGGAACAAGTTTTTGTTTAGGGTTTGGAGGCTATATATACAATACTCTCTCCTCTCATTCAGAGGATCCCACTCTTGTTTTATATGATCAAAACACACGACGCAAATCAATAAATAAAACCCTGCACATGGGAACTTTAATACAGTTACATGTTGCATGATATCTCATGATGCATGGCAAAGTCATCATACATGGCAAAGTCATGATGCATGCTAAACACATGCGTAAATCCTTTTCTTCCATTAGTAACAATCGGCATAGACATAAATCCCTTAAAGGTTTTTTTGTTTTATTCGTACACAGAAGAAAAACCAAAACAATAAGTCTTGTTTGTTTTGTGTTTTATTTTCTTCTCAATATAACCATTTAAACATAATACCTATTGGTATTCGAATTGGTTGGAAGGAAGGTACAAGAACACTTGTTGTTTGAGAGACGTGAACACTTGGTGTTTGAGAGACGTGAAGCAACGACTAGCATCGTGACGTATTCGTTTGACGTGTTGTATGAGCAACCGTAGAGGTGGTAATTTAATCACTTTTGTTTCATTACATTTGCTGTTGACTTCAAGGGTTAGTTTTCTTGTTTACCTTTTGTTTATTTATTGTGTGTTAACTATATGAACCTTACTTGATCCATATCCGCTGCGTACTCGTGGTAGTGTTAATGGTTAACAGATTATCAAATCCCAACAGTGGTATCAAAGCCAACTTGTTTGGTGTTTTTATGGGTTACACACACATAATTAAACACGCTAGGGCTGCATGAAATCTAGTTTTATTTATTGTTTTATTGGAAAAATATGGCAACGCCATGTAATCCTTGCCATAAATAATGAATAAACAACCTAGTGTCAACTCTAATGTAAATTGATAAAAAGAGAATAGATTTAAAATTAAAGGTTAATTAAGCTGCCATGTTATTTCTATTCTTGTTTTATCTCGACCTTAAGACTCACGCAATCATGCTATATGATGGATGTGGCGATCTAGGTACTTTAGCAGAAAACCTAGTGAGAGTCTTTTGGTTCTCTAATTGGGGAAGACTCTTTTGAGAACTCGAGGCATTATATGATTTACTGCTTTCACTATAAGAGTTTGTCTTCAATTTCAATCCAATTTTTAGTATGCTTTGATTGCCTATATGTGATATGCCATGTGATGATCAATACTAGCAAATAAGACTCTATGAAACTCTTAATAACGGACTTACACTTATAGAGAAACTTGGATTAAACATGTCTAATATTACACACATAATTATACTCCTTGTGACCAGTTATATGTTATTTGCAAAACCGGGGTTTTTGGACAAATTTAATACGAAGATTAAACTACGAAATTTGATTTCTTGTGTAATTTTAGTTTTTGTGTGCGCAGTATGGGGTTGAATTGATCTTTTATCTTATCTTGCCCCACTACATGCTTCGGCATATGAGGGAATTATTGGAATTAGTTGTGTCTTCGGATACATGTAGGAGTACAATATAGGGTTTGATCAATTTGTAATCCCTCCATATTGGCAACTATAAAACTAATGTTAACAAATGGTTTCTTAACATATAATAGCATCATTAGTCAATTGGAAATAAGGCGGGTTTTGCTACGGCTTCCCTAAAGAAGTCAGGTTTTTAATACGCTTCGCGCTGACCTGTTTCTCCACTTCTTTATGCATTAAAATGGAGCTACCGAGAACATTTAACAAAATGATGTCTATACCAAAAAGGTTACCAAAATGTTTTCTTAACTTTGTGCTACAAGTTGTTTTGCATGCTTCTTGTACACGATTTTTGTCACATATTTTGTAAAATTTATGTCTATACCCCTATGTGAAGTTTTAAGTCTATGCCAGCCAAATAAAGAACACGTGCATTTGGATTGTCTTCTCTAGTCAGACCTCAAGGCCTTTCCAACCCATGGCGAATTTTTTTCATTAGTCAGACCTTTGTTAATTTTCACACGTTCTTTTTTGGTCGACTTAAATCGAGTTACCTGGTCAGACCTTGGACCCGAGGCATAAGATGAGACAAAAACATGTACATGACCTTACTATATGAGTTACTAAAGTCATGTGTCTCATAAATCTAATAGTTGCATTAACAATGCAATTAACGCTCGTCGCTTACCTCTTGCCCCACTTTTTTATACACTGGTCAGACATCCGTTAATAAGTGGGAGGTCAAGTTGGATCTTAGTCTTATTAGTAATTAATTGGGTAGTTAATTTTTTTAAGAATTTAATTATCTAAAATACTAAATAGAACTTCTCTAAGGTTTGGTTAAATCGTGTTACTTGCAACATAATTCGTAAACGAAAGTTTGTTTTCTCAAGAAAGACAAACATAGTCTCTTTTCCTGGTAAGAAGAGTGAGACTTACTCCTATCTCTTCTCATTGGTTGATAAGAATAAGATAGGGTTATAATTGAATTTTCTCAATTATATTTAAACTCACTTTCAATCTTTCATTACCCTTTTTCGGTTCTGAAATCTTTGAAAGATATATTACTTTGTGTAACTAGAGTACATTTTGTCTATAGCTACCAAAATAATAACATCTTGCACTTGTCACGAGTATGTAGTTTAAGCCGCAAACGAGTAAGAATTCTAGAGGTCTTCTAGGTATTTTCTTAGACTCATTTCTTCCTTATAGTGCTAAACACCCTTGTGGTTAGACATACAGATTAAGGAGGAAATGCATGTTCAATATTTAAGTTAATGAATACATGATGGCCTAGTCCTTATACATAGTAAAAACTTCATATACTCAATTGAATATAAGTACATTGGCTTACTTGTAGGGCATTCTAAGAGAGTAGGAAAGTAAATAGATCGTTATTTGCTATCTACTGGTGATGTAACACTTACAATGTTGACAAATCCAGTGGGAGCTTTGCATTTTATAACTGAAATGACATTCATGTGAGGTTGTCAATTTCAGTGGGAGCTACAAGATTCATTTACTTGTTAGTTACCCATATTATTTCTAGCTTGTTTTGAAATAATTCATTACTTTTTGAATATGAACGACTGTAGTTTAAGGAAAATTGCATTTTATTTTATAGATAACACGTTGCCTTTCCGATGTTGCTTTCCCAAACGTTATCTATAGAATAATAATCCACAATTCCTTATTCAACATTATGGTTTGAAATATACTTGTAATATCTATGACACTATCATATTGTTTAAACAAATCAAACGCTTGTCGTATGCTTTGTCTACTTTAGGTAATGTTGTCCCGTACACAAGTGGGAGAAATCTTAAGTGTGTGCAAGGAACAACATATAACAATATGATTATTGGTTTCTCTTGACCGCAAGGTAAAATGGTATATAATATCTACTAGGGACTTAACACATACACGCTGTTTGTGCTTGTTCATTTAAATGTCAAGCTTATAATTACTATGCTATCTTTCAACTCATTGACTATATCTTTTAGTCAAAATTATTATGGTTAATTATATAATCATAATTATGAAGTATGAAATTAACTTGAAATTACTATTTGAACTCAAGAGTTTGCGTTCATAATTACTTTAGTTAGTATAATTATGTATGCATGTTAAGACATAATTATATAGTCCTTGAATTAATCAATGACTAATAACAGAAAGTTGTATAAAATTGATGTGTCTTCTTGTTTAACACATTACATGATGTCCTTGAATTATTCGAAGACTTGTAACGTATAACTTGACATGCTCTGTTTTCTTGAAACATATGAACATAGAGTTAACATAAGGTCCTTGAATTATTCAAAGACTCATAAGGTATACTTGAGATATTCTGTTTTATTGAATCACTTGATCATAGAGTTATTGTAATTTCAAAGATTTTTACGTCTATAAACATGCCACTTTGTTTTAAAATACTTTTATTCACTTTGGTTGACCCATATTAGTAAGTAATTTGATCCAAAGAGAGTTAAGTTATCTAAGGAATTCTAATGGAGACTCACAATTCCAATACTCATAGAATACCACTCTATCATGGTATGTCTAATATATTCGTATTGATTGATTTCTGATAATTATAATTGCTCTACCTCCAAAATCTATCAAGGTTAGAAATTTGCGTGTGCATGGATACACTCAATATAGTTCCAACCTAGAAGGTATTCAAGACATTATCTATTTATAGATTAGGGATGAATCCCATTAGGTCTTGATTAAAGTTCTGAAATTTGTTAATATCTTGTGAAGCATATTATTAACAAGCTAGAGATAAGAACTGTAAAATGTATTTTGTTGTCCCACACACTGAAAACTCGTTTTTGAGTCTTCTATTTATAGTGTCTGAAAAAGACTCGATACGCCGTATCCAGTAAGGTCGATACAGTGTATTGGGCTTGATTCCTTGGAGTACACACTACGTTCGTAATAAATCATTGATATCATTCCCAATTTACTTGATTTACTATATATTCGAATAGTTATCTTCTTAGATACGGCATATGTAGACAGAGTGAATACGCCGTATTGGGAAACGCGTTTTCTTATGAAGTCTTGGCGTAGATACGCCGTATCTCTTGAGTTGGATACGGCGTATTGGTGAAAATTCAGCAATCTTTAAATGTCTTCGTTTTAGCTCCAAATTATGCGCCTTTTAGCATGTCTTCACAGAACACTCCTGAATTACTGTATTTATCAACTTTAAAGCAGTTAAGTATCAAATAATGCAATAATTATATAAAAGTGGGCAAAATAGATGGGATAAATGGTATGATAAAGTAACGTTATTTGATGTCATCAATTACCTTACGAGGACGATGTGTAATCAAAAGGGTTATGAGTCTATATTTGTAATATGACAATTAAGTTTTATAACTCCTTTCTTTATGATTACTTTTGCGAGGACGGTGTGTAATCAAAAGGGTTATGAGTCTATATTTGTAATATGACAATTAAGTTTTATAACTCTTTTCTTTATGATTACCTTTTGCGAGGACGGTGTGTAATCAAAAGGTTATGAGTTTAAAATAATCTTTATAAAGTATACAAGATAATAGAATCCAAGTGTGGATTGGATCATGCATCTAGGAGCTGAGATCTTAAGTTTAATCACAATATGATTTTTGATTAAATTAAGATAACTCCTGAGTACACCTGACATCAAGTGGGAGCACTATATTTTTTTCTCAAATTCATATGTTGTGTAACATATTGAAGGTATCATTCCATCTAAGATAGATGTTAATCCTTGAGGTTAGAATGAAACTTCACTTGCGAATTTTAGGAAAGTAAACAAACGACCTTGGAATGAATGTTTAATGAAATGAGCATATGCGGAAATTAAGTCCAACACAATGCAATACATCATTAAAGCAAGTCTTAAATGATATATTTCACTTGAGATAATTTAATACATGGATGAAAACCTTGTGTGTTTTAATGAAGGATTCATCATGTATATCTTATATTGTGTGTGAGACTGGTTGTTACTTTTGCACAAGAGCATTATGTGCTAACAACAACAATATATAATTGAGAGTGTTTAGATGACTGATAACAATAGTATCTAATTGAGAGTGATTTAGATGATTGTTAAAACTAATGTTTACGAATTATATAAGGCATAGTGTTGTTTGTGTACACATGATGCTAGAGAATAATCAATTCTAGTTTAAGTAGGATTTCATCATTTATGATAAGTCTACTAACTAGATATGCTCATCTTAGAGCATAGTTGCAATACACATTAAAGAATGAGGATACTTTACATTTTAAGAAACTATATAGATGACTGTCTGAGATAGGTTTGTTGTTGACATTAAATGCCCTATAAAATGTACTGTCACATTTTCATACTATGATTCTTGCAATAGTATGCAAATATACATACGACACTCATCACTGCGTTCAAATTCTTCACAATTTGTGAATTTGAAACAAGTATTCGGAAAGATTACTCAGATAATTATTTAGCTGTCGTGTAAAGAAAAAGTTGAGAATGTTAGATACATTGGACTTCAACTTGCTAATTAGTTTCATGCATATCTGTTTTTAGTATTTGGATAATTGGGATTGTAAGACAATTTTTATTTTCTGATAAACAAAGATACTTGGTATTTGTTATTCATTCATATAATAATTGTTATCCTATATTTGCATGTTTAATCCATGAATGATTTATCATTCTAAATATGTCCATTGTCAGTTAACAGTATGAGAATATTGTTACAAAAGACAAATATGAGTGTTGGTTATATTCTTTGAATATATGGATGGTTCCCGTCAAACTCATATGTTATTCACAAGGGATGCATATTGGACACCTCAACATTCGAATATTTACTTTTGGATTCTTAGTCATGAGTAAAATATCGAAAAATGGTTAGTTAAGTCATCCTTAGACTTGAGAATACAAACAAGTTTTGGTATGTGTGGATATCACTTTTTAATTCTAAGTCAAATGCTAACCTGAAAATGGTAATTATAAAGGCTATTATTGGAAGTGATGTGAAACAGCATTCACAACACTTGTTTTCAACAAAGAATTTGTTCCTCCACTTGATGTGCAGTATGATACCATTAGCGCCTCTTCAGAATTAATCAGATAATTGTGTGGCCGCACCCAAAGGGTAATGCAAGATGATTATTGATTACATTTGGTATATCTGAATTAAATTCTATAACGAGAATCTAAATGGTTAAACTATATGGAATGAGTTAGGATCCATATCCATGGTTTAACGGTATCTGAACAAAAGGATGATTATGGCAAGAGATACATAACCATGCTACTGAGAATGTTTTTGAAACTTGATCTCAAACATTTCTAGTTTTAAAAATGAATGTGAGTGTTGCTAGAAGTTTCCGTCGTTAGTATTTGGGCAGTCTGCTACTCCAACTACCAAGTGGGAGCTGTTGGATTATGGTAGTTGGACTAGCACTAATACGACTAGAAATGTGTAAGCCTATTGGGGGCACACACGTAAGACACGAATAGTACGTTTATTATGTAATTAATATATATACTTGTTATATATTTAAACGGTCGTTAGTATCCGTTAGACGCTTAACTAACGTTATATATCCGTTAAATAAAAAAGAGAAGGTCTTAAAATGTCAAAAATGGAAACCCTTGTCCTCTTCCAAAAAGTGGCAGATTTTAAAAGATTCTAGAAAGGGATTTGTGTGCAAATTATAGTGATAATGATGAGTGTTTAGGATAAGATAGAAGAGTTGAGATAAG
>BQNB010113635.1:0-21902 GCA_026074375.1 Tanacetum coccineum
CGACTAATATCGATCATTGGATGTTATTTGGATAACGCAAGTATAATAAGATAAAGTTTAAAAGCGCAAATTTATATGCCGTGATTGTTAAATGTAGAAAAAACAAATACCTGTTGCTATGTATTCTGGTGCAGCATAACCATTGGTCCCAACAACCCTGGTTGAAACGTGTATGTTATCTCCTTCAGGACCGTTCCTTGCTAACCCAAAATCTGAAAGCTTTGCATTAAAATCCTACAAAATTCTACAACACACTTCATTAGCTTACATATCGGGAATCTAAGATATATTTTGGTGACCTTTGTAAATTATTATAACGAAATAGATATAAAACTTGACATGTACCGTATCTAGCACTAGGTTAGAAGCTTTCAAATCACGATAAATTATAGAAGGTTCTTGACTATGCAAGCATCCGTGTGGCCCATGGCATAGGTTCAACACTTTCTGCAAACAAAAGAAAAGATATAAACGATGTTAAAACTTTTCTTTTAAAGTTTGTGGTTCCGTCTCGTTAGACATGATATAAATGATGTTAAAACTTTTCTTTTAAACAAGTGATTATCCAAGCATCCTTTAGGCATTAACTCATAAAGCAGAAGCCGGTTGTTGGATTTAGAGCAATAGCCATAGAGTTTGACAAGATTTTTATGATGAAGCCTCCCCATGTAATCAAGCTCGGGCTACAAGTAAAAAGAGATTCAAAACACAACTCTTTACAAAAGGCAAGAACAGCACAAATGCTGGCAGAATAAGATACAGTGGTTCTTTTTTCATCTTAATTTTGGTTATTTGCATAAGAAACCAACACGCTCTTGTAGTTTTCCCGTTTTAGTTATTAAAAGATGGCTTTATATCCCGTATATACAACAAAATACAATGACTATAACGGGATAAATGAATTAGTAATTTGGTCTTATATGCACCAAATCCCTGTAAGTTTTCAATAAGAAAGGCAAATTTGTGTAGGCTGTTTGACATTTTCTATCATAAAAGTCAAACACAACACTTCAAAAGTCAAGCACCAATTTTTTTACCGCTTAATAGAGCATGATAAAGGAAAATAGGATGACTTACAAGCCATTCCCTATGACCTTGATGGCTATCGGCTTTAAGAATTTTGACAGCAATCACTAGCCCAGTGCCAGGTTTGGCAGGAGCGAATGTGGTCTCGTCAACCCATCCCTTAAACACTTGACCAAAATATCTCACTTCTAATTATTCGCCGCTATAAAATTTCGTTGTTATACACGGTACTCATCTAGTATTCGTAATAATAACGTACTTTAACTTAAATGTGATGCAACTTAAATAGCATCAAATGATATTACGTTAGTAATTATTTTGTTACTCATTTTTTAAACTTTGTCCTTCAATATCAAGTATGTAAGTTTGGTTGTATATTTCTTAGTTTAGTCATTTCCTTATAAACTATCCATTCGAAAATGTTAGTTTTTTTGGCAGCACCGCAATGCGCTGCTAATATTTTAGTTGTTAATATACATTGGCATAAGATAATTAAACACATGTATGTCAAGTCTTAGCAAAAACATAAACATTTCAAATATGTGGATATATATCTTAGATTAGTCATTTCAAATTAATGATATCCATTATATTAAACAAATAAATTTGTCATTTACGCAATATCTTTTTTGCCACCAAATTACACATTTACAAGCTATCTTACGACACACAACTAATATTGCACCACTTGTATTGCTTGCAACTGTCACCTTTCTTTCGACAACTTTGTGTTCCGATTTTGTGTAAACACATTCCAGACAAAAAAAATCTACGATGCATATATCCCAAAGGCAAATAAATAATTATTATTTGTAAATAGAAATTGTAAAAGTTTTAAAGAAAAATTATAAAGAAGATGCGACATTTACTTATATTTTAATGTCCATAAGTATTAGTCTCATAAATGAAGCTATTTATGTCCAGAAAATAATGGGTTTTCTAAGATCAATGACAAAAAATTGTATACCTACAACAATGTTTAAATATATAAATTATAACCAAAAGAAATAATGTGTAATATTTTTGTTAATATTTGCCTAGTTTAACTATTATGTTCATAAATAATAACTGAAAGCACTATGGATAATACAAGCAATAAATGTACTATAAATCTCAACTGTAAAATGAACATAATAACCAAGGATCTTTGTGCAGGGGAACAACTTTGAAGGTAACCAATAAAATCTGCATTGATCTTATTATATTTTCCTTTTGTACAACATCTAAGAAAAAATGGACATCCTTTCTCTGAGAAATAAGATGCAACATAAAAACAACTTTATAAAATATACATATAACATATATAATTGCATAGAAAAGTAAACACAGATTTATATGAATACATGATGTTCATTTTGATGTTTATATTCATGTTAATAATATTTAAGCTGATTTTTAAACCCGTGTGCGGGTTAAACTTAGAATGATAAAAACATTGAATCATAATTAAATGTTTAGAATTAGAAAATAATACTTGTTACGGATATCCTTACATAATTGCAACAGGTATCAAAACACTTCACCAAACTATGGATGTCCACATTACTATATATTATTTTGTGGTTTTCTATTATTTGTGAATTTGTTTATGCAAGCTTTGTCGTTTTATATTTATAGTTATAGCGTACTTCACCTTAAATGGCAATGTAACTCAAATAAAAACAAATGATATTACGTTAGTAATTATTGCCGCATATTTTTAAAACTTATTCATTTAATATGAAGTATGTAAGTTAGGTTGTATATTTCTTAGTTTAGCTATTTTTCTTATAAACTATTCATTCGAAAATGTATGCTTTTTTGGCACCCTCTCAACACGAGGCTCATATTTTAGTTGTTAAAATACATTGGCATAAGATAATGAAACACATGTATGTCAAGATTTAGCCAAAACATAAACATTTCAAACAAGTTGATATTAGTGAAAAGTAGCTGGAATTTTAAGAATATTGATTCAGTTGAGTTTCACATTGATGATATCTATTATACTCCTTTTTGGGACCAAATTCCGCAATAACATTTTCCATTTTTGCAATATCCTTTTTGCCACCAAATTCCGCATTTACAATCTTCATTTTTTGTACACTCAACTAATATTTCACCACCTGGATTGCTTGCAACTGGCGCCCTTCCTTCGATAACTTTGAGTTTCGATTCTATGAATAACAAAATTCCAGACAAATTAAGACTTACGATGCATATATCCTAAAGGTAAAATAATTAATTATCATTTATAAATGGAAATTGTTAACAAAACGTAAAGTTATGCCAGATTTGTTTGCATATGCCTGATTTTAAATATTAATCTCATAAATGAAGCTATTTCTATTAGGAAAATAATACTTTTTTCCCTTATTAATGAAAAGAAAGTTTATATACCTACATGAATGATTAAATACATAAACAAGATTGAGATGACTAACCAAAAGAAAGGACCAAAAGTGCAGCCAGGATGAAAATTTTAAAAGAAAGTTTCTCCATTTCTTCAAGTAAAACACTTTACAAGAGAAAAAATATATATATTTTTAGATGAAAGATAATTATGTGTTTATGTCGGTATTTATAGCAAAACAAATTATCTATGAAGTGAAACACCATTAAATGTTATAGTTATATCACCTTTGAATTATTAAAGTTATTACTATATGTTTATAATGTAGTATAAATGTAAAAGCAGTAAATGTATATAAATATTGCAAATATCAAATTATGGTCAATAATAAATGTTCAATAATACATACGGATAATCCATATTGTTTTGTTTATTATCAAAGGAAATACTAGCCGGGTACCCACGCAATGCGACGACGGGTACCCGGTAACTAAATATTATGGCGAGCAAACGTTGTTCATTTATATGTTTTTCTAACAATAACCTTACGAAATAATGACAAATTTTAATTAAAATAAATATAAACCATACCGATGCAACTATTTCACATCCAAATAACATGAAGTTGAAATTAAAGAGAGTAGCATAAGTAGCATATTTAAAGAGATAAATTAAAGATAAACGTCAATACAAAATGAAATGTAAACATAAACACAAAAATGTCAACTATTAATATGCATCATTAGCTGTAATATTTTAATCCGCAAAATCTTTAGACATTGAAATAGAAGTGAAGAGATCATTGTTATCACTGATTTTGAATATGTAATAAGAACAAAAGACGTTAACACTGATTTAATTAATAATAATTATACTTTATTCCAATTGTTCAATGTACCTCTTTCTCCAATTCTTCATATTTCCAATCATAATCACAAGGCTGTTCGTAGAGTAAATAAATAAAATTAGTATATGTTATTATAATGTTATAGTATATTCTCATTCAAATGTGAATTACCTTCTTACAATTGCGAGCCATAATTTGTTTAAGTGTTAAGCCATAATTCATCTTCTCCACAAAATCCCAAGTTGAGATTATTGTTTTAACATAAAAATACACAAATAAATGTAAAGTTTGAGCGATCTTATTAGAAGGTAACATCTTTTTTGATAGGATAGTTTAGGTACTTGCTAGTAAGTACAACGACACTCAACGAAGTAAAGATTAAAAGATATATCAAATTGACCTCAACACTTGAAGCAATATCGTACATGATATCTTTATTTTGAAGTTGAACATCCTTTGGATCATTTTTTGTATGCTATACGGGTTCTTCTAAATAACAAAGTGAAAAAGATAACTTGTTAACAATATAATAATCAAGAACCTAATTGTTTATAAAAAATATATTTTTACCTTAATGATTGATGAAGATTTGACTTGTCGAATGATGTAAGCCATAGTGTTAGAACTCACTGAAGTTATAAATTTTTAGATTAACATTTTGAAGATGGATTATCAATGTCAATCATGCATATATAGAATTCACAAATCAACTTTTTTTTGTATAAAGCTGTAGAGATACATACTATTAAATGAGCGGTTTCAACATTAAATGTTTGTAACCACTTTGACCTATTCAATGGGCGGTTTCAACATTAACTTAATGACCATGATTATGGTCATGTAACCACTAACACAAATAGCGAAAACTTAAAAAAACCAAAATAAATCTTGAAGCTTAACGCAAACTAAAACAAAATATATAATATAAAAAATTCCGGCTACTAAAGCAGTTTCTGGTGGAGGTAAGGGGCGCTAGTGTAGATTTTGGCGACATCGAAGAACTTCGACATCGACGACAGCAACGAATCGGCAAAAAAGATTATCAAAAATTTTATAACTCAAATATATAAAGCAGTAGAGATACATATTATTAAAAATATTACATCATTTCAGAGTTTCAGAGTTTCCTATCAAACTGAATCTTATGGATTAAAAAATTAGACCAATTTGAACGCTTGATTTTGACACGTAGGCAAAATCGTACGATCTGATTGGTTAATAAGAAGTCAAAATTGAATTAATTTGGTCAAAATTAAAAAAAATTGATGGAGAAATCTGATAGAGAAAAAAAAAGACATAAAAATATATGTGTTGAATTTGCTAAAACAAAAACTTAAAAAAAGATGAGGTAATTAATAAAACTTTAATGGTTTATTTTAAATAAATTATATGGAATTAAGTGTAAATTTATAATTTTACAAGTTTTATTATAACTTTCAAAATAAACAAATAGCCCTCTTAAACTTTATAACCCTAGGCTTTATATTTTAAAATACAACAAACGCAAACAATTCTTACTTCTAACAAAGATTTAACACTATTTAATCACATCCCAAATCTACCCGAAGACTTTTAGTGGATTTTTCATTGTCGGCATAAAATCATGTTGTACAATCAAATAGAAAAACACCGAAGCACATAAATTATCATAAATTAAGAAAAAGAGTTTTCTAGATATTTATTGACGGGTTTGGAAGAAATTACATTTTTTTCTTTTGGTTTAATACGTACTAAAATTCTAAAAACTGAATTTCTGAAAAAGTATTTATTTCATTGACATGTTTTTTAAAGTGGAAATCAATGGTTCGAATATAACGAGGTGAAAATTAATCCCCTTGCGCCCTCGGAGGTTCACTTGAGCCGACTTCGTGCTACCTAAAAGGGTAGTTTCGCTAGGATTAGTTGGCTCGCAATGTCGAGTCAGAAAACACGTAAATCAAAGTTAACAAATTAGTAATTATCCTCAAGTTCATTTACTACGTAATATATAAAAGATTTAATAAATCTATTCTCTTCATATGATTTCGATAATACTCTATAACATAACTTATAAAACAGAAAAAATAACAATTATATATATATATTTAAAAAAAACATAATATCTAAGTCTCGTGCGTGCACGGACATTAAAACTAGTATAATAGATATCATTAATATGAAATTCAACTAAATCAACATTCTTAACATTCCAAATACTTTTCATTGTAATCCACTGGTTTGATGTGTCTATGTTTCTGGCTAACACTTGACATACATATGCTTGATTATCTTATGCAAATGTATGTTAACAACTAAAACATGAGATGCGCGTTGTGACAATGTCAAAAATCTTACATGTTTCTGTTGGAAATGGTTATCTAATAACCCTAATATTACACTAATATTCTACGAGCTACGCAACAGAAAATAAGCACATATAGCATATATAATTAACATAAACAAAACATGAAAAGAAGAACATACCTCTAGCAACCAAGCTAGTGATGAAACGAAGACTATTCGAGTACACGCACGTGTGTAATAAAGCACGAACCAAAAACCACTATGAGTTACTAAAAGGTAGTAACCTCTACGTGTATCCACACTACACGTCAAATAATACCATCCGAATGCTAGTTCTTCAACCAACAAACAAGTGAACACTAGAAGTTAATCTAAGCTCAAACTCCCTTTTCAATGAGGGTGTTTATTTGCGTCGGCCAACAAGAGAGGAAGAGAAAGGGATGAAGAATTATGAGCTCTAGGGTCCTCTTTATATACTAGGTAAACTAGGGTTTACCTAGAATACATAACTTAAAGGAAAAGATAGCTCAAAAGCGCAAACCCATCCCTTTTGGGATCTATGGCCGGTCGAACTCAACACCAACTCCCCTTGGTGTTGACTTTTTGACTTTTGTTTTATTTATGGATAATTACTCTTAATTACCCATTAATTAAAAAGCCTTATTAGTTAATTATTCCTAACGAACTAATTAACGACCGTTAGTGTTCCATCATTGATTCAGATATTAATATAAATAATAAATATACCAATATATTATTATAAACATTAATAAAGTGATATCTAAGTGTATACGTGTGTGACCCCGTAGGGTCACGTATTTCCAGCTGTATAAATATATGTATGACCTGAGCACACACCAACATCTGTCACTTGCGAATGTCTCAGTCATATAATATAAGATACTAACATTGACGAGTAGTCTAGCAACATCATCAATGCTCTCAAAAAATACCCGAGTGTATAGTTTTGGTAAACATCTCAGCCTTCAATGGTTTAAGTCAGTCATATCCTTTTATTTCAGATACAATGTTAAATATGGATATGGATCAATAGTCATTTCATAGTTTAACGATTATGTTTCTCGTTTTCGTATTGATCTAGATCACCAATCATAAAAAGAATCATCTTAGCTATGAATTGGGCATGGCCATGCAAATATCTAATCAACCTAATGAGGGACCCAGTAAGTATCTAACTCCTAAACACGTGGAGGAACAAATTATATTTTAACTACAAGTGTCCATCATGTAATTCAAAACATTTCTGAAAATAGTCGTTATAACTACCTTGTTACATAATAGTAGTAGACCATATTCAAGAAATGCCATCCATACATGCAAACCTTGCTTGCATCTCAAGTCTAAGGTTAAACATAACTTTTTACCATGTGTGTAATGCACCCAATGACGCCGATCCATAAAGTGATTAACACAGGTGGGTATCCAATATTCAACCTTATTGAATAACATGTGAAGTTTGCAGAATACATCTTTACATGTTCTCCAGAATACAACCAAACACTCACATTTGCCTTATTTTAATATTATTCTCATATTGTTAACTGGCAATGGATATATCTTTAGGATGAAACAAGTCATTCATGGCTTATAAACATGCAAATATAGGACACAATAATTATGAAATGAAAACAATATACCACGTAAATTAATTTATTTATTAAAATAACAATCGTTTAACATCCCTTTATCCATATACTAACTAATACATCATAGATTTACATGAGACTACTAGCAGGACAAATTCCTATCGCCATAGCATGTTGGTGTGCTGTCGTGTAGGGTCAATTATTTGATTATCAAGCTTTAAATTTATATTTAGCCGACAAACCTAAAACAACACTTTAACGAGTAGTGTACCCGGTCAAGATGGAGTTCGCGGTAAGTAGGGTGTCGAACACTAAGAATGAAACATTAATCCTATATTTTATTAGTATTTTAATTAGTCTATTTACTGGTTAAACCTATGGTATGTACGATGTCTAATGATATGGGGGGTTTTCAGCCTGAGAGACTGGCACAGGTTTGGTGGAAACAAATATCAATTCAATACACAATAAACACAAAAGAAGAAATTCAGAAGATAGAAA
Organism: Tanacetum coccineum; assembly: GCA_026074375.1. Taxonomy (NCBI): domain Eukaryota; kingdom Viridiplantae; phylum Streptophyta; class Magnoliopsida; order Asterales; family Asteraceae; genus Tanacetum; species Tanacetum coccineum. The sequence goes on from BQNB010113635.1 coordinate 8,597, forward strand.
AGCAGTACAAGCCAAATGATAGAAAACTGTATTAGCCATATTAAATCCGGTTCAATGTTGGTTTGTTTGTTTTAGTGCAATGATTTACTTATCTTGAAGCGGCATATCATTCTTAAGACTTAGGCGGGGCATCATCCTAAGACCTAGATACGATTAATCCTGTTATAATTAACGCGTCCGCTTAAAGCATCCTTTAGTTTAATTATAATTTATCTTAGGGAATTAAAGCAGTGGTGATCCTGTTAAAACCCTAGCCCAACGAGACTTTACCCACTTGTTGTTCGACGGTGTTTTATATACTGGTAGTCCACTATTCAAATCTTTATTAGTTAATTAAGAGCATGATTGCTGAAACATAAATGGGTCACCTACCAGTCCAACTAAGCTCATAATTCAAAGACGAAGACAGAACGTTATTTGTGATCCTATTGGTCCAGTTATATGAAACACGATATGGAGAGCTATCCTGGTATCTAGATTACTTTTTAGGTATCACTAGACCCAGTTGAATGATAGGTCGCATATTCAAACACATAAACAAGTATGAGGTGATAAACATAATTAAACAATCAACGATTAATTAAGAAATTGATTTTAAAACAAACCAAACATTGAACTTTCATTAAGATGGCTAATACCTGAGGGTATTAGCCCACAACCATTGTAATTATACAAGCGTAATCAAACAATAAAAATCGAACGATTAAGAGAGTAAAAATTACACGATGTCTTCTATGGATTCATGATCGATGCTTGACCTTTGTGGCTGATCTTCTCTTCTAAAATTCATCTTTTAGTGCGTATGGTATAAAGAATATAATATTGCACACCAAAAATCCGTTTTGAGTCTTCTATTTATAGTGTCTGAAAAAGACTCGATACGTCGTATCTGGCAAGGTTGATACGGCATATTGGGCTGGATTCCTTGGAGTGCGCACTACATTCATAATAAATCTTTGATATCATTCCTAATTTACTTGATTTACTGTATCTTCGAATAGTTATCTTCATGGATACGGCGTATGTAGACAGCATGGATACGCCGTATTGGGAATTGGTCAAACGCATTTTCTTATGAAGTCTTGGCGATGATACGCCGTATCTCTTTTGCTGGATATGGCGTATTGGTGAAAATTTAGCAATCTTCAAATATCTTCATTTTAGCTCCAAATTATGCGCCTTTTAGCTTGTCTTTACAAAACACTCCTGAATTACTGCATTTATCAACTTTAAAGCAATTAAGTACCAAATAATGCAATACTTATATAAAAGTGGGCAAAACAGATGGGATAAATGATATAATAAAGCAACGTTATTTGATGTCATTAAATATCCCCCCACTTGAATCCTACTTGTTCTCAAGTAGACTTTAGAAAAAGTTTCAATTTATGAAAATGTATCCCAACCGAAGTTGAGGATTTTCTGTTTAAGCATCATTTTGTCCTAATCACCTGTACATGACCAAGCTCCTTATGAAATATGGAAATGAAAAGACTTAGATCACTCAACTAATCTAGGGTGCAACATTTAAGTAGTACGCTCAAGTGCTCGGTCGTGATTAGTTTCGTATCATAGGCTTGGCAAGGATACACATCTACACCGCTAAAGCTAAGGAGAAATAAGTCAAAAGATAAATTAGGTTAAGAAGGCTTAGGGTTGATCTTTCAACAATCTTTCACCATAAGTACCATACCAACAAGGTAGCTGTATTGTATGTACATGGCCGTAATGACGGAATAGACATGCATGCTCGAACAAGTCCTCGTTCGAGTAGATACTAAGGTTAGTTGCTAGGAAAGGGAAGTAAAATAGGTGTTAAATAAAATATACAAAACAAATAGATTAAGCTAACAAATTAGGTACGGTTGCTAGTAACTTTCCCCCAACCATTCCATGATAAAGACTCGAACATATAGACAAACGCCTCGATCACTAAAATGACAAAGACAACCTAAGTTGGCATTCCCATAACGGTCAACTTCACTTATATCCCGCTCTTTACATACTTTTACATAAGTGGTGATATCGGCCACTTTTTACAAGACTTTACATCGTTGATTTTGTAACGTATCTACGAATAATCGATCCTTCCAAGTAATTCCTTCGGTATAGACTTCTTTTGAACCGACTATTTTTCTTCCTTATCTTTTTTGCTTTTTTTTAAAACAATACATAATAAACCTTGGTTTGGTTTCACCGTCTTCACTATCATAATTCATCTGGATAATTTTTTTCCTTGTAACACCTCTTCTTCGGACATGACTCATAATTGCAAAAGTAGCGAAACTTACGAGCTACATAATTTCCCATTGCATTGTGCAATTTCCTGACCATTACAGAGATAGAAAAATTTCACTTTGACACAAGAAATACAAAACTTTACACGAAAGCAACTAGCAACATTGATTAAAATAGGCTTAATCTGCACAAAAGGCTAAGGTGCAAAGGTGTAACGAAACATATAATATGGTGTAGAAAAAGAAAGGAATGGCTCAACAGGTTGTTCTAGGGGATTTACTCTAAAAATGAGCGTAATAAAGGGTTACACGAGAGTTAACTAACCATTGTACAGTTAGTTAATTTTACGAAATGTAGGCTATTTGGTTTAATCCTAGAAATTTATCAGTTGAACATGTTCCTCCATCTAAATCTGTTGGTCCCACTTCAATAGATCTTTAATTCCTTATGCTTGTTAAGGTTTTGTTATGCTAGATAAATCTAACACAACTATAGTAGAAACTTTGTTGAATATATTAAAGATTATACAGAATCTAATCTTTAATCAATAAGAAGAATTCTTAATGAAACAATAACTCTATGAACACAATTCTATGAACACACAATTAAACAAACAATAAAAGCTCCAATATTATTATTACAAATAATACGAAAACTCTCCTAGTATTAGGGTTACAAATCCTTCAAGCTATGATAACTCTATGGATGACTAATTTTGATTTGATACTGATACAAAACTCTATGCCCTAGGACCTCCTTTTATACCCCAAGGAGTCCTAGTCGATTTACAATATATTCCTAAAACTTAGAATATTCTCTATGATCTATTTTATAAATATCTAATACTTATCACATAAGTAATCTTGATCTCCAATCAATCTTTATCCTTTCTTCTGTCTTTATCCATTCTCTTCTGACAGTAGAAACTCTTTCAGCAGTCTTAATCTTTGAGCAGTTGTAACTTTTGTACTAGCAGTATTAACTTTATACTGGCAGTACTAATATATACTAGTAGTAGTACCTATGAACTACCAGTACTAACTTTATACTAGCAGCACTAACTACTTAGCATATTTTTCATTAAAGTTAAAGAACAATAATAACTTTTACTTAGCAGCAGTAACACAAACCTTAGCAGCAGTAACTTCAAGAAGGCTTTTAATCCTAACAATCCTCCCATAAACTTGATATTCTTCTTCAAAATCATCAAGTTTCATTCAAAGCTTCATCAATCACCAGGAGAATGCTTCCAAACACTTCATTCAGGTACATATCCTTCCTTAAGCTGTTTCTTGACCAATCTAAGAAGCTCAAATGCCATTTCACACTCATAATCAACTTGAAACTTCACATCATTGAACATCTGATGTAGTGTGTGATTTGTAAGTGGATAAATCTTCTCAACCAATAGATAAAATAGTATGTTCTGCATTGTTGCACAATGAACTTCACAAGAATCATAAAGCTTCCAATTCAGTACTCTAACTAATCCTTGTTGATTCTTCCATACATTATCTTCAACATGATGTTCAAATATGGTCTTCAAATTAAGAAGTAAGAAATTATCCATGTAATTCACTGGCTCTGTCTTCTTAAATCTTGATTTGACTATACTCCAAAGAACTTCCAAGTCTTCTATGTCAAAGTTTTTAAGCATCTTTCCAAAAGTTAAATAAATTTGAGTCTTACCATCTGCTCTGATAATTTAAAAATAGCTTTTCTTTCCTTCTTTGTAGATCTTGTAGTCAACAATGGTTGGAGATTTAGTAGATAATGGTGTAGCATCAATAGTTACATCACCTCCATCATCTGGAACTATTTCCAAACATTTCTTAAGCTCTTCAGACTCTTTGTCTTCTTCCAACTTTTGCTTTTTAGAGCTTTCTTGTTCCAGCTCTTCTCCTGCTCTCTTTAAACTGCTCTCATGTGCTATCTCTGCTTCTGCCTTCTTGGAACTCTCTTCCACCAGCTTAGTTCTATAGTCAATAAAGGTATTCACCTTATTTATTGCTTTGTCAAATAATTCTTGAATATTGACAAAAGACTTGTTGTTTAAATTTTTGGGCTTCCATCCTTCCATGTTTTTTAGATAAGTACACATGATACTCCTTTGTTGAGCTCTTGTTGGTGGTCTGTTCCTCTTTTCTTCTGCTCTCTTAGCTGCAAAATGTTTTCTTCTTTGCTCTAAGAATTGTACAAACAATCTTGCCTTTTCTTCATCAGTCAATTCATCTTGCTCTTGAGCTTGCAGTCTTTGAGCCAACTGATAATCAGCATCAGTTTTAACCTGAATATCATCCCAAGCTGTGTTAGCTTCTTCAACTTGTTGAGCTTTTTCTCTAGCAAGCCTTTCTTCTTCTTCTTCTTCAGCTTGTAGCTTGAAGGTAAGTTCTTCATCAATTCTCATATGCTCTTGCTTCTTCATTGGCTTATCTTTTTCCACCATAGGTTCTTCAATCATAATACCTTTGCCTTTGTCCTGTGGAGGTTTTGGTGCAGCTATTATTGTTGTAGTTGTTGTTGTTGTAGTAGCTTCACTTGGCTCTCTGAAAGAAATTCCTTGAGTTGGTGGTCTAGAACTTTTTAATTCAGCAAGTGCTTGAGCCAAGGTTAGCTCATCAGCAGTAGTAACTATTGGAATTTCACTAGCAGCACTAACTGTTGTAGCAGCAGCACTAACTGTCTCTTTAGCAGTAATAATATTTTCTTTAATAGCACTAACTGACTTAGCAGCATCAATAATATCATCAACTTCTTCAACTACATTTATTCTCTCCTTAGCAGTTTCAACAACACCTTCACTCGCATCTAACACCGCATCACCTTCTAGATCATTTACCCCAAACATATCTTCACCAGTCAGAACATTGACTAAGTAAATGTCTTCATTAGCATCAATATCAGCTATCCTCCCCTGTTTGGATGCATCCTCTTCACCTAAACCTTCATCTTTAGAGGATTCTACCCTTCTTGATGAACCAACTCTGTATGGTCTTTTAATCCTATGAGTTCTTGACTTATTCCTCCTCTCTAGCTTCTTGACTCTCCTTTTTAAACTTGCAATCTCAGTAGCTTGAGTGGTCTTTGTAGTCTCCAAATCAAGAACCCTTTGTTGTAAATTTATACATAATTCCATCAATTCCTTTAGTTTTAGTCTATCCTCACCACTTTGAAGTGTATTACCTCTTGCGAGCAGTGGATCATTGGAAAGTTTAGATACATTCTCAAACCTAGTCTGAGTAATTGTATCCCCTATGGTTTCTTGGCACCTGGGACCACTACCTGAACTAGTTCTTGGGGAACTTGGTTCATTAAGTGTTGCCTTGGATCGGGTATTATTGATGTTACCACTGTCTTGCTTTGCTTCTAAGCTAGAAGCAGTAGTGGTAGCCCTCACCAAACTGTCATCCATTTCCTCATTGATAACCTCATCTGCAACATTATCACTAGGAACACTAGACTGAGGTACCTGAGTGTCCTTTCTTTTTGACCTTCTTGATCTTTGTTTCTTTTGAGGTTGAGATGTTGATGGTTGAATAATGGTGGGTGTGTGATGGGGATCAATGGGATTTATTGAACCTTCACCCATTCCAGCTTGAGCTTGTACCACCATTGTTTGGAATAATGGTGTTTCCCTTCCAGAAAAACCTTTCCCTACCCTTCTTATATTCCCAAATATCTTCTTAGTGTGAGAGGGTGCAATATAAATTCTCTCGTGAGTAGGCATCCCTTCAAGTTGTTGATTTACAAACACTCGTACAAACCTTGGATACATCAATAATTTACCAACATTATCCAAGTTCTTCACCATACTTTCAAAAATGTACTTTAAAAAGTTAAACTTCTAGTTTGTAGCTAAACAGATAATTGCAGATGCCATAGTGCTACTAAACTCATTCCATGCAGTAGTCTTAGAACTTAGACATTGTAAAATCATGTGAATAAGGAATTTCCATTGTGGGGAAAAGAATACCTTATAGAAAGTAAGCTTCAGAGAAAGTTTTTCATGCCCTGTCAGTGTAAGTTGTTCAAAAATAGTAGCATTGGGTAGACAATCAACACTTTCAGCATCTTCTAATTGAAGATCTCTTCTTACAATCGACTCAGTAATGATGATCTTCTTTCCATCTACTAGGGCTTGTAACTGTACTTCCCCATTGACAATTTTTGCCTTGATAGTAGCCCAGAATTGTTCAATGCACGAAGTATATATTGTAGGATTAACGGTTAAAGCATACTTTATGGTATGTGCATTAAGAAAATACACAATATGCTCAAACCCTTCACTTTCAACGGGTTTAGCCAAAAACGCGACCATATTGTAAGTATCAGCAAACTTTAGGGTCATCATTGTGTTGGGTTTTGATGATGGATGATGAAATTGAGTTAGGGTTTGTGATTAGAGAGTATTTGAAAGATTAAATGAATGAATGAAACCCTTAATCAAAGTATTTATGAAAATACCCCCAACAACATTAACGTTCACCAACAGTTGTAAGTTTATGCCTGGCAGCATTAACTTTCAACAGCAGTAGTAAGTTTATGCCTAGCAACATTAACTTTTACTCACCACCATTAACTCCAATTCCAAACACTCTGTCTATTTTTAATATATTCAACTCTCTTTCTGTTTTTCAACTCACCACTTCTCTCAATTCTTTTACTCACCAAATCACTCTGTCTGTTTTTTATTTCACACAGTTCTCTTTCTGTTTTTATTCTCACAAATTCTCTTAATTCTTTTTCTCACCAAAACTCTCAATCTATTTTTAAATAATCAATCTAACACTTTTCTTTGTATTTCCTGAAATATGTTAGTCCAAAAACCAAGAAAACACAATTCATAGCAATTTTCACAATAATCACAGTATTAATTATACCTAACATTATTAAGTATAACTAATAGTAGTAACTCAGCAGTATTAAGTATAACTAGCAGCAATAATTATACTTAACAACGGAAACTTTTAATGACATGAATAACAGTACTAATTCATACAAAACTCTACAAAAACATGAAGAGATAAAAGACTTTAAGGATTTAGCATTCCAATACTAGCAATCAAATATTGAAATCTACTTACATCAAAAGCTTTTGTAAGGAAATCTGCAACATTGTTGTCAGTATGGATTTTAACCATTTGAATTAATTTCTTATCATTGCAATCTCTAATAAAATGATGTCTAATCTCTATATGCTTTGTTTTTTTAATGAAAAACAGGATTTTTAATTATGCAAAAGTACTGTTGTTGTCAATAAAGATCTTGGTATGCATAAAATTGTACCCATAATCAAGTAGTTGATTCTGAATCCAAAGCACTTGTTCACAACAACTTAAAGCAGCCACATATTCAGCTTCTATTGTGGAATTTGCAACAACTGTTTGTTTCTTGCACTACCATTATATTAATCTACTTCTAAGGAATTGACAACCTCATGTTATAGACTTCCGATCCAAGCTTGCTCTAGCATAATCACTATCAGTGTATGCTACCAAATCAAAAGGAGAATCTTTTGGATACTAAAGACCCAATTTTGGTTGGCCTTTTAAGTACCTAAAAATCCTTTTTACAGCATGAAGATGTGAAACCTTTGGATTGACTTGGTATCTAGCACATGCACATACTGCAAACATGATGTCAAATCTTTAAGATGTAAGATACATCAATGAACCAATCATTGACCTATACATATGAACATCCACTTCTTCTCCATCTTCATCCTTGATTAAAGGCTTTTGAGTTTCCATTGGTGTACTTGCAGTCCTGACTTTTGTAAACCTAAATTTCTTTAGAATTTCACCAACATATTTATCTTGACTAATAAATATGCCATCCTTCTTCTGCTGCACTTGTAATCCCAAAAAGAATGTAAGTTCTCCCATAGAATTCATCTGAAATTGGTCATGCATCAACTTCTCAAATGCAATGCATAGCTCCTTCTGTGTTGAACCAAAGATGATATCATCTACATAAATTTGGACTAGCAAAATATCACCTTTGTACCTTTTGATGAATAAGGTCTTGTCAATTTTCCCTCTTTGAAACCCATTGTCTAACAGATATGTTAACAAGGTTTCATACCAAGCTCTAGGAGCTTAATGTAGTCCATACAATGCTTTTTCAACTTTGTATACTCTATCAAGAAAGTATGGATCTTCAAATCCTAGTGGTTGACATACATACACCTCTTCTTCAATCTTTCCATAGAGAAAAGCACTTTTTACATCCATTTGATACACCACAAAATCTTTAAATGAAGCATAAGCTAAGAATAGCCTAATTGCTTCAATTCTTGCAACAGGGGCAAAGAATTCATCATAGTTAATCCCTTCTTCTTGTGTGTACCCTTGAGCAACCAATCTTGCTTGATTTCTTATCACAATTCCCCTTTCATCCTTTTTATTCCTAAAGACCCATTTAGTGCCTATAGCCCTTTTTCTATTGGGTAAATCCACTAAAGTCTAAACTTCTTGTAGCTTGAATTGTAGAAACTCTTCCTGCATAGCCTCTATCCAGCTTGGATCATTCAATGCATGAATTACCTTTTTGGGTTCTTCTTGTGATAAAAAGCAAGCAAACAAGCAATTTTAAAGGTCTTTATGGTTTGTTCTTTGTTTAATAGTACTAACAAATCCATGTTCCTCCAAATTCTTTGACAAATTTCTTGTTTGTGTAGATGATTGCAAATCTCCAATCACTTGATTAAGAGGATGATCTTTATGAATTCTTGTAGTTGGATTAGGACTGACTTGGATTGTTGTCTCCAAATTGTTCATGTCAGCCTTTGCACCATCATCTTGATCATCACTTGTGGAGTCAAATATGCTATAATCTTCCAAAGCAGGCATATTTGGATCATCAGGAAGTTTAATGCCTGTTTTTGCGCCAACAGCATTAACTACATTTGTGCTAGCAGCATTAACATTGTTAGTGCTGTTAACATTATCTTCCTTCTCTTGATTATTACATTCACTATCTTTTCTTGGATATTCATTAACCTTCTTTCTATCATCACTTGAAGGTTTGGATCCATCATCTTGAGAACTCTTTAGATCTTGGGAAAATGGTGGATTAGCAGGCCATAAATGTTGATCCCAAACCTTGATCGATTCCTTAGCTTGTCTAAGGTTAAATTACCTTGGGTAAATCCAAAATAACTTATTATAGAAACTTTGTGTGTATATACTAAAGTGTATGCGGAATCTACACCTTAATAACTAGAAGTATTATGAATAAAACAGTAATTGTGAATGAACAAAGATATAACCAAATGCTCTAATATTATTTGATGAATAATACGAGTACTCTTGGCTAGTACTAGGGTTTACAATCTTGAAGCTTTTAATCGACTTAACAACTATGAAAATCTTATCTCAACTAATGCCCTAGAGCCTCCTTTTATAGATTAAAGAGTCCTAGTCGACTTACAACACACGCTAAAGATAAACATAAACTTATAGAATATTCTAATACAATCTATTCTATAAATATCTTCTAATCTTCATCTCTAAGTAATCTTTATCTCTAGAATCTCTGACTTCCCTTAGTAGTATTAATCTTCTCTGACAGTACAAACTAACACTAGCAGTATTAATCTTGTGCTAGCAGTATCAACCCAGTTAATACTGTTAGTTATAATTTGAGCAGTATTAACCTTTTGAACTAGAAGTACTAACTTGTGAAGATTTATTCCCAATAATCCTCCCCTAAACTTGTGATTTACCTTTAAATCTCAAGTTTCTTCTAAATCAAATCTTCTAGTTTACTCTGCTAAGGATGCTTTCAAACACACTATCTTTACTGATGAAGTTGAGACTTAATAAACCTTAAAAGCTCATATGCCATCTTAGTGACATTATAATTCACATGAAGTTTCCATTGAAGCATTCTTGTTAGTGTATCCTGTGGAAGTGGATACTTCTTCTCAACTAGCATATGAATACTTACTTCTCCCAGCATCAAAGAGTGAACCCCACAAGAATCATAGAGTTTCCATTCTATCAACTCTTGACTGTGATGATTTTTCTAGACTGCATCATCACCATCTGGTTCAAACATAATCTTCATATCTCCCTAGAGCACTAGATCATCAAAACCTGGTCTTGTAGATGCATACTTCTCATTAAAAAGTCTGTACAACACAATCAGATCTTCTCTATCAAAATCATTTAGCATCTCACTAAAGTATATATAAGTCTTGTAACTTCCATCTGCCCTGTGTATCTCATAGTATCCCACATCTCCTTTGCAATATGATTTCCAATTAACTATTGGAGATTTAACAGCCAATGGAATCACACTAATTATTTCTTCAGAATCAGAAATAACTTCCACATACTCCATAAGTGTAAGTTTTTCTGGATCATCCTGCATCTTCTGTCTTTTATCCTTGTCGTCTCTAGCTTTTGCAACCTTTCTTTTCAATCTTCCTCTAGCTTTCTTAGAGCTTTCTTTCACAACTTGTTCAGCTACAACATCTTCTTGCTGAACTATCTCTTCTTCAACTTGTTTTGATGATTCTACATCCTTTTTCTTTTCCTTTTCTTCTCCAGTAAGTTGCTTTTAAACAAAACCTGAAGCTTCAATTTTCTCATTCTTCTTAATAGATTCTTGTTGAAGATCAAATCTAGGTCTCTTCATCACTTCCTTTTCAATCTCAGAATCTTTAGGTATAAAAGCATGATTTTGATCCCATACGCTTTCAAATATAGGTCTAATATCTTCATAGCTCATTCCCTTGAAATGACTCTGCTTGTATCCTCCCTGATTCTTTAAATACGTACACATGTTCTTCCTTACTTCAGCTACAGAGAAAGATCTAATCTGAAGTGCATGGTATCTTAGCACAGCAGGATCACTCCAATCAATATCATGAGCTTGATTAACTTTAGCTACAACTTTAACCCTTTCATCCAACTATTTTTGCAATTCCAAGGCTTTTTCAAGATCATTCTTCTCTTGTTCTTGTCTTGCTGTATCCTTTGCTAACTCTTCAGCATATCTTTTGAGCTACCTCTTCATCATGACTTATCTGTTTATACTATCCTTTCTTAAACTTCTTTAGAATCTCATTCACTTCCATTACAGCTTTACCTTCTCTTTGGCCTAGATCTTTATCTTTTACTAGGATAGAATCACCAGCATTTTTTACAGTAGCTTTTTTATTTTTTTTTTTTTTTTTTTTTTTTTTTTTTTTTTTTTTTTTTTTTTCTTCTTTTTTTTTTTTTTTTTTTTTCTAGCAAGCACTATAAAGAATCACTAGCAATATTAACTGCTTCACTGCTAGTATTAACATCAATTACATCTCTTCTTCGTCTTGTGTAAGTCTGAACCTCTAAAACTATCTTTGGAACTGTATCACTTTTACCTGCATCAGCTAGAATCTTTATAGCACTCAAAACTCTAAGTTGATCTTCAAGGCTAATATCTTAACTATGTGCCACCCCTGAAGCACTAATCTTAGTAGGAGTAACAAAGTGAAAATCTTCTACAGTATGTAGTTGAACTAAAGAAGTATCAACATCTAAGTCAATGTCTTCTATTATCCTCCCCTGTTTAGAAGAATCCTCTGCAGGTAAATCAGCTTCATCCTCAAAGATGATAATCTGAAACTTTCTTCTTATGTATTTGGACTTTTCTGTCTTCAACTGGTCTTCAAGAGATTTAACCCTTTGTACCAACTATTTATATACTTTATCATAGATTTGCTTTGTGTTCTTAAGTTCAGTCTCCAAGCCTTCCATCTTCTTTGATAATTTAAGTACAAGATCTGGCAATTCAGTTTGCGATAAAACTGCCCTCAACACTTCTAGGTGTGTTAACTCCTGAGAGAGGTGCATCATTGAGCCTGATAGGGGTCTTATGAATGATACCACTGCCCTGACCCGCATCTAAGCCAATGTTAGTAGTGGCAGCCCATCCAGCATCAACATCCATACTTGTAAATGTTGCCTTATCTACTACTTGGGTTTGAGTAGGAAACTAAGACTAGGGAATCTCAGCTGCATGTTTATTTATATTCCTAAGTGGTGATGAAATTTGTGATTGATGTGTTTGGTGGGATAAGGATGGTGATAAGGATGGTCAAGATGTTATTCTTAAAGGAGATGTTGCAGGTGTAGTGGTTGATGTAGAGGATTATGGTTGTTCTGTAACTGGTGGTTGTGAAGTAGAGGGAGTATCAATAATGGGTGTGTGTTGGGATGCAGCTGGGATTGCTGATCCTTCACCCAGACCAGTTTGATCAATAATAATCATAATGGGTAGCAAAGGTGTATGTACCCTAAAAAACCTCGTTTCATATTGCCAAAAACCTTTTGAGTTAAAATTAGGGCAATATGTGTTCTTGAGTGAGGAAGTAAAGTGCTGACATCCATGTTCAAAAAAAGTTGTAAAAATCTTAGATACATTAAAAACTTTGTCTTACTATCCAAGTTTTTCACCATACCATCAAAAATGAGTTTAGAAAAATTAAAAATCTTGTTATTGGCTAAACAAATAAGTGCAGTAGCAATATTACTACTGAACTGATCCCAACCAGTAGATTTAAAACTTATACAATGCAAGATGGTATGGATTAGGAACTTCCATTGAGGGGAAAATTTATTTTTGTAAAAAGTAAGATGATCAAAATCAGTAACATACCCCATCAATGCAAGTTGTTCAAAAATTTCAGTAGTAGACATATTACTAATACCGTCTTCATCTGCTAATTGAAGTGACCTTCTAACAGATGCTTCAGTAATAGTCTTATCATGCCCATCAACTGTAGCTTTTATTTCTACTTCCCCTGAATCAAGTGTTTTGACAGTTGCGGTCTGCCAAAACTGTTTGATTTGAGAAGTATAGATAGTAGGATTTGTAATGAGGGCATACCTTAAGGTGCTTAAATTAAGGAAATCCACTATCTCATGAAATCCTTCACTGTTCTTAGGTTTCTTCAGAAAAGCCACCATGTTATGTTTATCACAAAATTGCAAATTGGCTATGGTAAGTGATTAAAAAGCAAATTAGATATATGAGTTGAGTGTTAGTACTGGGTTATGATCGTTTAAGTGTGTTAGTG
>BQNB010113636.1:0-21902 GCA_026074375.1 Tanacetum coccineum
GAAGAATATCAAGTTTAGGGAGGATTGTTAGGATTAAAAATCTTCTTGATGCTATTAGAATTACTGCTGCTCAAGTTTATGTTAATACTGCTTAGCTGAAATTAGTGCTGCTCATGAACTTCAAAGAAAATATACTAAGTAGTTACTACTGCTGGTACAAAAGTTAAGACTGCTCTGCTGAAGTTACTACTGCTAGTACAAAGTTAAAACTACTAGTGAAAGTTACTACTGCTAGTATAAAGACTGCTTGAAGTTAATGTTGCTAAGGAATTACTACTGCTCAAGAAAATATTCTAAATAGTTAGTACTTCTAGTGTTAAGTTAGTACTGCTAGTGTAAAGTTAGTACTATTTGTTAGTACTGCTTACTTGATATGTATTAGTTATTTATAGAAAAAAATTTATATACTTAAGTATTGTAAGCCGAGTAGGACTCTTTGGTGTATAAAAGGAGGTCCTAGGGCATAGAGATTGATGTACCAAAACAAAAAATCAATCTTTTTTTTAGCTTCAAGGTCTTTGTAACCCTAATACTTTGAGAGTATTTGTATTATTATTAATAATATTGGAGCTTATTTGTTTTGAGTTACTGTTTCATTGATAATTCTTCTTAATATTAAAGATTAGATTCCGCATAATCTTTAATACATTCAAACAAAGCTTTTACTATAGTTGTGTTAGATTTATCTAATATAACTAAACCTTAAACAAGCATAAGGAATTCGATCTATTAAAGTTGGATCAACAAGTGGTATCAGAGCTTGTTGAAAAGCTTTAAATAAGAAGAACCTGTTTTTATACACAATATCTTTTGCTAAAAAGACATAGATCAAGATTCTGCACACATGGTGGCTGCATCCAAAGTTCCCATGCTCAAACCTGGTGAGTATGAGATCTAAAGGATGAGGATTGAACAATATATCCAGATGATAGACTATGCACTGTGGGAAGTCATAGAGAATGGTGCAACCTTGCCAAAAACAACAATTGTGGAAGGAGTTATGACATAGATGCCTATTACTACTGCTGAAAAAAGGCTCTGAGAAGATTAAAGGTGAAAGCTATAAGTACTTTAATGATGGGCTTTCCCAATAAACATAAGTTAAAGTTTAACTCTATAAAGGATGCTAAGAAGTTACTGGAAGCTGTTGAAAAGAGATTTGGTGGGAATGAAGCTACTAAAAAGACTCAAAGGAATCTCTTAAAGCAGCAATATGAAAAATTCACTGTCACTCCACAAATAGGGTCCACTTCTGATTTGGCGTCCAGGGGCGTGACCAGTCCTGGCTATTTCAAGTACAATGCATAAGACACGATCCTCTAAGGGTACGTTTGAAAATAACGCCGTAGCATAAAATTTTAAAATAGTAATATGTTTACATCAATCAATTTTTAATAGTTTCAAAAGTCAAAATGCGGAAGGCTTAATTGAGGTTCAACACGGTATTTAAGATAAACATAGATAAAATCTAGAAAACTGGTTCGGAATAGGCTTATTAGCTCATAGGCACGACATCCATGCTACTGCACTGAGAAAACATGCTTAAAAACGCAACACAAAGTTGGTGAATTATTAGGTTGAGTTAATCGACTGATATTAGTAGACACAAGGATATCAAAACGTATGCGACAGTTATAACAGATACAACTTCACATAAAAGTATTTACGTTGCACTAAGCTCATGACACTGAAGCTAATAATGAAAGATAACATGTACATTGCTATAAGTATTTGCTTGCCCTTACAGGTGTCCGACCAAAGACCACCTAACCAGTTTCTTTTTTTCTTTTAAGACATGACATATGATCCGTTTAATTGAGGAGCCCCTGCCCCACCGATGGGTGAAGGTTTCTTCTCTTCAATTTTAGTGATGCGCTAATCACCTAGATAGGATAATTAGTCCATAGATCTGATTTATTTCAATGCGCTCCCTCGATCAGGTATCCTCCGGTTAAGAAATTAACAGTTCATGATAGTTCAGGCAATTGAGGTCTAAATGCTACTTAGGCAACACGTAAATAGGGAAATCTCACGTATAGTCCTTGTGTCCAGTTTTAAAAACAAGCAATGTTTCTCACCCTAAGTATAAAATTTCTTATTCAAATCCGTGTAAAAGAGTGGGTATTAAACTCACCTTGATTTAGATGAATTTGAGGTAGTGATTTGGGATAGTGACATAGTCTAGAAATAATTCACTCGGTAATACGAACGACGATATACAAAATGCAACCTATGAAATGGAGTTTGATTTAATATCGGATGAAGTGAATTTACGGACAATGCATAGGTGTGTATTGTGTACTTTTTGTTAATATATATCTAAAAATTTACCGTTGGTGAACGATGTAGTAATAAATTGTTCAGTAAAGTAAATATGTAGAAATAATATGTATTTTTATATTACATAGATATGTATAATCGTTCTTAAATAAAAAATATTTATATATATATATATATATATATATATATATATATATATATATATATATATCTGCAGTCACTTAATTTTTAAAATTCTCGTAATCTTATTTTACCTTGTTGTCCGGTTACGTTTTCTAGTAAATTATAAGTATAGTAATTTATAAAAAATTTCGCATGACGCTTTCGTGTTTACACGTTGTTCAAAGTCGTTTGACTTATTTAACTCATTCTTCAACCACTTTAAATCCACTTTTCATAATTAACACATTTTATACATTATCAAATCCCTTATTATTGCAAGTTCCAAAGTTTAAAAATAAATTAAAATGTAACGCATCTAAAATCGATTATACTATTAAACATGCCTTCGCGAACTTATCAATAGATTCACCATAGCTTTACGCCTAGGTGTTTTGTATTTATGTTGGGCCTTAGCCCGTTAAGTTCAAAAATGTAGTTTTACTTATCCATTTAATCCGATAAGCAAAACATTAAATAATAAACACGCGACTTGATAATAAGTATTAATAGCTCAAAAAAGCCAAGTATAATAAGCCAAACCACATAAGCTTAATAATAAGCTCATGGTGTTGGCCTTGTATGTGGGACACGGCTATAAGCCCTAATAAAGTATATTCGAACTTATTTATTAAGCCGAATAAGTTTATCGTTTGTCCTTTCCAAATAAGCTAGAAAATAAGCTAATAAAATATAAGTCAAATCAAAATAAGCTAAACAAATATTTCTTCTTTCTTTTTGTTTCGGCCCGGACCCATATATAAAACCCTAATAAGCTCAAAAAATAATCAAATTAAGCTCACAAATATAAGCCGTATATAATAGCTCAAAGTACTAATATTATTTACATAAAAAATAACCACGATCACAAAACTAAGATTTCCTTATATTTCTTTACATATATTTCGAACCTTAAGTCACCCCTTTTAGGGGTTTATGTTGTTTTATAAATCTTGTTTTTTCACAAATATAGGTTGTTACATCTAGATTGTTTGCCATCATGAGAATTATGAAAATACAAGTTATTTAAAAATTTGAAGACTTACAAAGTTGGAAGGTTTTTAGAAGGAAGAATGAGATTAGAACAACCCAATGTTGGTTAATTTAATACCGGATGAGTTCAAAATGCATCAAATTCAATAATCTTCAAGTGTTTTGATCAAAGATGAAATATTTGAAAGTGTGTGGGTGTATCTTGGGTGGTTCGAACATAAAAGAAGGATGAAGAAGAGTGAAAACCAATTTTTTTAGGGGTGTCGTGTGTGTGTGTTATGAATGAGATAATGGAAGTATAGTGGGTTAAATAATCAGTTTTACTTCACTTACTAAATATGTGTGTGTATGTTTCGTGTACAAGAGACAAGAAGGGGGAGGGGACCAATTTGATCCTCTAATCAAATTCAAGTTATAACAAATCATGTGATCAAGGCTTGTCTTATTGATTTTGAATTCAAACTTGCTCACCAAGGGTGATAAGGGTGTTTGTTTGGGCCGAACAAGACAAGGGAAGGGGGGGGGACAACTATTTTCTTCATTTTATTTGGCTAGTGCTCCAACTGATTTATTTTCCAAGTCGTGCATTAAAATATCTCATGTTTTAGTATAACCACAATTAACGCAAAGTACGAAACGAATAACGGTATCTCCGAAAATTATGAAATTTTAAATATTGCCATAAAATGTAAAAACGTGGCTATTGCCAAAATACTACAACGTTAGGCATCCCGGTTCGCTCCCGGAGATGATTCTCAGATAAAAGCGGGAATACTTCCCGGTTTCACGTAAATATTAAACGAAACTTCAAAAATTCAAATTGCTTAACGGAAATGGCTAAATTATTGAACGGAAATTCTCGGGGTGCCACATTCTTTCCCCGTTAGAAGAGCTTTATCCCCAAAGCTCATGACGTGGTATCTGCCACCGGTGCAGAATTCGAGAAAAGATGCGGGTACTTCTTTTGCATTTGGTCTTCACGCTCCCAGATGAACGGACCTCTCCTGTAGTTCCAGCGTAGCTTAACAATTGGAATACGACTCTGCTTTAGACGCTTAACCTCACGGTCTATGATTTTGACAGGTTCTTCGATGAAATGTAGTTTGTTGTCGACTTGGATTTCATAAAACGGTATAGCAAGCGGTTCGTCAGCCATGCATTTCTTTAATTTCGAGATAAAAACCTTGGGGGGGAGATAAAAATATAAATAATAAAAAAAAAAAACTACGTTTACTATGAAACTTTCACTCAAACATCTTGGGAGTTCAAGATGATAGGCGACGGTCCTACTTTGGCAATGATCTTAAAAGGTCCAATATAACGAGGGTTCAACTTTTCTCGTTTTCCAAAATGTATCACTCCTTTCCAAGGCGATACTTTCAACATGACCTTATCTCCTACTTGAAACTCAAGAGGTTTTTGTCTTACTTCGGCATAGCTCTTTTGACGGTCACAGGCAGCTTGGATACGACTTTTGATTTGAACTATTTTCTCGGGTCGTTCATGGATGATTCCTGGGCCAGTGAAGCTGGACTATCTAACTTAGCCAATAGATAGGTGGATCGACACTTGCACAATACAACACCTCAAATGGAGCAGCCTTAATGTTGGTATGGTAACTGTTGTTATACAAAAATTCTACCAATGGTAAGTGTTTATCCCTACCTTTTCCAAAGTCGAGTACACAGGCACGTAACATGTCCTCCAACGTCTGAATGGTTCTCTTACTTTAACCATTGGTCTCTGGATGGTAAGATGTACTTATATCCAATCGAGTACCTAATGCTTTATTTAGAGACTTCTAAAAATGTGAAGTAAATTTCCCATCACGATCAGAAATGATCAAAACTGGCACTCCATGCCTTGAGACTACTTCCTTCAAGTATTGTCTCGTCAACTTCTCTAATGTGTCATCCTCTCGCATAGGCAAGAAATAAGCAGACTTAGTGAGAGGCACGACTCAATATTACCAAATCGTATCTTGACCAGTCTTACGACGATGTCGTCTTTGGCAATTTAGCTCATAAAAAAGTCATTGTTTTTATTTTTCTCCTATTCTATTGTTGGATCTCTAGTTGAACGAAAAAACCAGATGGTTTCTTGAACTCTTATTTTAATCCTTGGCATATGTTAAAAAACTTGTCTGACATAGGTGGCAATTTCTGCTTCATGTTGGGCCACCCGATACGCTTCTTAAGTTCTTGGTACTGTCTTGTTGAATCTCTATGATGGATGGAATACTTTGACTTATGGGATTCATGCATAATTAAAGCTCTCAAATCTTCAAAACGCAGAATCCAACTTCGATTCTTCAAACATAACATTCCGTCAGCACAAGGTCCTAGCTTGTTAATCATTCCTTGCAAATCTTCGTTGATGAAGTTCTCTTCTTTTCTGGCTTCCGATTGAGCACTCAAAATCTGCTTAGGAAGGTCTAAACTAATAGTCATAACTAAGGCTCGAACTTGTAGTGGCTTAATTCTCTCCTTTCGACTTAGGGCATCAGCCACCACGTTCGCCTTCCCTGGATGATATCGAATCTCACAATCGTAGTCGCTTAACAACTCTAACCACCATCGTTGTCTCATGTTCAACTCTTTCTGATCGAGAATGTGCTGTAGACTCTTATGATCAGTGAACATAATGCACTTTGTACCATACAGATAGTGTCTCCACATCTTTAAGGCAAACACTGCTACACCAAGCTCTAGGTCGTGTGTGGTATAGTTCTTCTCATGAACCTTGAGTTGGCGAGATGCATAAGCTATGACCTTCTCCCTTTGCATCAAAACCGCACCCAACCCTTTATGCGAAGCATCGCAATATACCACGAAGTTCTCACTTCCCTCCAGTAAGGCCAATATCGGCGCACTACGCAATTTTCGCTTCAACAACTAAAATGCAGCTTCTGCCTTTTCTCCCTAATTAAACTTCATGCTTTTCTGAGTCAACTTCGTCATAGGCCTAGCGATCTTTAAAAACCTTCGATAAATCATTGGTAGTAACCGGCCAAGCCTAGAAACTGACGAATTCTCAATTGGTGTCTTGGGTGATGCCCAATCCTTGATAGACTCAATCTTAGCAGGTTCATCGTGAGAATGCCTCGCTTATCAATCACATCGACACAAGAAATTATTACCTTCGACAGCCAAATTCCACTTTGAAACTTGGTGTACATTTTTCTCCTCCTTTTACAACTTCAAATCAACTAAAGGTATCTTCACTGCTCATTTTTGCTGTTGGAGGGTAAATCAAAAATGTCATCAATAAACACGATCACAAAATTATCTAGATACTGGTTTGCACCACCTTTTCATCAAATTCCATGAATACTGCTTGTGAATTGTCAAAGCCAGACGACTTTACTTGGAAAACTCATAGCTAACCATAGCGAGTCCTTTTGCGGGTCTTAGAATGTCTTCCTCTCGAACTCTGAGTTGGTGATAACCAGATCTTAGGTCGATCTTAGAGTAGACTCTTAATCCTTGCAACTGATCAAATAAAATCGTCGATTCTCGGAAGTGGGTATCGATTCTTTACAGTAAGTTTGTTTAGTTCATGGTAGTCGATACACATCCGAAAAGAACCATCTTTCTTCTTGACAAACAAAACTGGTGCTCCCCACGATGAGGAACTGGGTCTTATAAATCCTCTTTCAGAAAGTTCTTGCAATTGGGTGGACAATTCTTGCATTTTGGCTGGTGCTAATCTATACGGGGCTCATGCTACAGGTGCAGCACCGGGGACTAAGTCGATTTGAAATTCAACTTGTCGAGCAGGTGGTAGTCTAGGCAAGTCTTCTAGAAAGACTTCCGAAAATTCCTGTACGATTGACACGTCCTCAAGTCGCTCCTCCTCCGACTTATCCTCAGCCTTCTTGGATGTAACTTGTGCTAGGTAGACTTGGCATCCCTTCTGAATATACTTCTGGGTCCTCGTACACGATATGATATTCAGCTTACTTCCGTCGTCACAGTTATCACCTTGAATTATCAACACCTCATCTCCATAAGGAATACGGATGACCTTCTCGTCACAAACGATCAACGCGTGGTACTTCACCAACCAATCCATACCGATGATGATGTCAAAACTACCAAGTTCTACGGGCATTAGATCTATGTCGAACGGATGACCTAATAATCCTAACGTGCAACCTCTAAGAACAACATTTGTTTCTAAAATTCTTCCATCGGCAAGTTCTATGGCATAACTAGTATCTAGAGTGGATGGTACAACATCAAGCAAAACACTAAAGGTAGTCGACACAAAACTTCTATCGGCGCCCGAATCGAATAACATGGAAGCATAACAGTTATTAAGAAGAAACGTACCCGTGACAACGTTGGAATTAGGGTTTGTTCCTCCTCCAATGGCATAGGCCTTCGCTGTAGCTTCATTACCTCCATTCTTGTTTCCACTCTTGTTTATTGTCTGGTTTCCACGGTTTTGATTCCTCAACTTAGGACAATCCTTCCTAAAATGTCCCGGCCTCCCACACTCATAACAAATAACACCCGGTTGATTCCTAATTGCGGCTCTCTGAGTGTTTGGAGCAACAACAGCCGTACAATCCCTAGTCAAGTATCCAACCATCTTACAGTTTCTACACCTTATAGTATACAACCCTTCATGGTGCAACCTGCACTTGTTGTAGTAGGGGAGAGACCCAACATACCCCTTTCTTTCATTGTTTCCTGCAGTATAAGCTCTTGCCACATTCTGGCCTCCAATGTTTTGCTGAAATTCTTCCATCGGCAAGTTCTACGGCATAACTAGTGTCTAAAGTGGTTGGTGTAACATCAAGCAAAGCACTAAAGGTAGTCGACACAAAACTTATAAACTTATGATGGGCCTCGCTTGGTTTTGACCTTGCTTTTACAAGAGTCACCCGACTCCGTGGGACCAGTCCTACTATGAACATCCGAAAGGAAATCCGTTGAGATCCATCCTTCCTTTGGTTCCTCGAGACGCTCCTCCTCAATTGGCTCCCATTCTACATCTCTCGTTGTCAAATCACTCATAAGTCGAGATCGTACTCATAAGTGAGCAAGAAAACAAAAACACATAAATAATACCAAAAGATGCAATTCATATTAGGTACTTAAGTAATGGTGAAAACCAATATATATTTATATATATATTACTAGAAAGTAGTAGAAAAAATAGACAAACGAAAACTTTCAAATATATGAAAGTATATACCAGCTACGTACATGTAAACACATAGATCCTAAAATGCAACTATATGAAAGTTCCTAAGTTTTAGTCTAAGCCAACCATCTAGTTCTCTATAACCAAAGGCTCTGAGACCAATCTGTCACACCCAGCCAAGGCGGAAACACGAGGTGTAACGAGAAAGGATATCATCACAACACAATGACGTCTATATAGAGAATTCTACATGCAATAAATAAGCAAAGCATAGACACAAAGTGTCATAACAATACCCATAAAACTAACCAAACACAAAAGGCGTCTTTATTGATGAAACGAAAGTTCTCGCTAATAGAAAGACATGCAACAATTATCCATAATTCAAACAATGCAATATTCAAGACATAAAAGCAATAAACTCCATGACATCCTATGGTCTCTTTCTAGCCACTTATCTCTATCTTATTCCACAACTCAGTCTCCATCTTCTGGATTTCATTCCTTGGACAGTACACTTTTGTCATCAACTTTATCAGTTCAACCCAATTCATGGCATATGCCGCCTCGACACCAATTGTTCTCTTATGAGAGTTCCACCAGGTCAAAGCACTGTCCTGAAGTGTGCATGTAGCATATTTCACTTGATACTTAGATGGACAATTACTGATATTGAACACAGTCTCCATTTTCTCGAACCAGCGGGTCAATCCGACAACGCCTTCAGTCCCTGAGAAATTATGTGGCTTGCACTTCAAGAAGTCTTGGAAAGTGCACTCTCGAGCCACCGGCATGAAACCTCCATAATTCATGCCATGATTCCCATTTCTATTTCCATTTCCTCCATTTCCATTTCCTCCATTTCCATTTCCTCCGTTCTCGCCTTCTAGTTCATCCCCATTCTCATTCAGGGGTTCAAGGGTCCTGGCGGCTTCACGAGCCTCCATCTCTTCAGCTACTCGGCGAGTAACCAATTCTTCAAACTCCTCACGAGTCATGGACGCTCCAGATCGGGTGTTAGGCATCTTCCTACAACATATCAACATAACACTCGATGAGATTTCTAGGTAATGCGAGATTACTAACAGTATTAAATAAAATTTACGGTTAATTCACATAGAAAATACACGATCAAAATACATATTCACAGAAACCCCATAATGCATGACACAAGAGCATAAGTAAATCAAATCATGACATCATATCATAGATAAATATCAATTTCATATCATCGAACATAAGTGATTACATCACAACGTTTCAAAATACAAGGAATACAAGTTCTAACACTACGATCATCACTAAACGCTACTACTTAATGCTGCAATACTAACGAACATCTCTAAGGATGGTAGCCCATGTGCTTCCTAGCACATGCCTCAAGTCTTCCAACTCTCACTCGATCATAAAATCGAAGTCGTCGCATCTGCCTCAACTCTCTCTGCATACGTGACATGCCGCGCTGGCGTCGGTCAACTATCTGACTCTCAACACTCGCGGTGCCTTTAAGCCTCATGTTATCCCTCTCCAACTCAGCAATCCTCTCAGTCAAAGCAATAACTGCCGACTCAACCCTAATAATCCTATGTCCCTGCTCTCTCTGAACTCCCTCAATAGCCTGTATACGATAGACTAGGATAGCCTGAGTGTGATCATGGAACCTCTGAACCAAATCTCCCAATGTCTCATACGTAACCTCTACTGCTCCCTCCTGAGCAGGCTCAGGAATATCCTCTGGCATCACAGGATGCGTAACCCTCTCAACTCTGACCTCAACCGGGCCTCTCACACCCGTCTCTGTCTCATCTCGATCAACAGCCTCAACTACAACTCTAGCATCAATCCCTCTATCCCTAAGAGCATCTGCGTAAGCAATACACTCGTCAATCTCCGCCTGAATCTCTGGATCAATATCCTGCTCTAAGTGAGGCTCATCACTAACCCTGACAATAGCATCATCCCTCAAACTAATCTCTCTAGGATCAACCTCTACATCTGCCAGATAACCAGAATCCTTAACTCTCTTAGGCGATGGTATCAAATCAGCACGGACAGGAGATAAAGCTCCGGATACAGGTGATAATGCAGGTACAGACTATGTTTCCTAATACAATTCTTTTTTTTTCTTTTCCTTTTCTTTTTTCCTTTTATTCGGCCGACTAGGCCTTTATATATATATATTTTTTTATTATTATTTTTTATTTTATTTATTTATTAATTATATAATTATTTGTATTTTCTTAAATTTTTATAAAAACCTTAACTTATTTGACTATACTTTTTTGCTTAAACGAAATTCACTAGACTTTTAAAAATAACTTTTTAACTTTTCATTTTCAACCTAAACTTCCTAAATATAATTTTTTTTTCATTATTCTTAACTTCCACTTAAAAATCTAAGCATAATCTAGATTACTAACACAAAAATACTAACGTAATAATACTTACACATTTAACAAAAACCTCAAATTCTTAATAATCATTTCTTGTCAGACTCAAAAGTAAAAAACCAAATGAACTCAAAACCAATTTCACACCATCCAATCCATTGAGATGACCACTCTCAATAGATTGAAACCAATACCTCACATAACCCACATAAACTCATTTCAACACACAAATCACATACACCATATATTGCAACAGACACATAAGTCCATAGCTAAACTTTGACTAACCTAACCTGCTCAAATCATGGTTGTCACAATAGTATACAGAACGACATATAATGATTGTAAGTCATAAAAATAACGGACTGATAATGTCAAACAATCAATTACGCCGTATTGGTATAGAGCGGAAATACTCCTATTGATTTCTGGAAGACATACTCTATAAAAATAAATAATAATCTAGAATGTTCCTCCCATAAGCACTTTTGTTTACAGTGAAGTCTTTAAGTTAGACTTTTTCTAGCTTCCTTACGTTGTATCTTGTTCGAATTCCACCACTTCTTTGTCTTCTGCATCAGTGTGTTCATCGTGGTATTTCTTTAACCTTTGTCTGTTACTTAAGCGATTCTATTCTATCGATACCCTATGGTTCCCTACGTAGACCATCTTTACCATCATTTAAGCCCGTAACCATCGTGATTGACTTACCCCCGAATGCATCTTAAATCTAGAGTTAAATAGCAGTACCTTGTCTCCCACTTTGAAGTTCTTATCCCCACGAAACCTAGAGTCGTGCCATCTCTTAGCTTTTTCCTTGTAGATCTTGGTGTTTTCGTATTCTCCATCTCTCAATTTCCTTAATTTTCATATATTTCCATGAAACGTTCTTCACTACAGTTGTAGATCCATATTACATTGTTTGAGTGCTTAATATGCATTATTTTCAATCTCCACAGGAAAGTGACAAGCTTTTCCATAAACTAATCTCAAAGGGGTGCATCCAGTAGGTGTTTTGTAGGCGGTTCTGAATGCTCATAACACATCGTTGAGCTTTTCAGACCAATTCTTTGGATTATATCCAACAGATCTTTCCAAGATACGTTTAATAGCTCTATGGTTCAATTTGGTTGCCAATAGTTTTGAGGTGAAATGATGTCTAGATTCCTTAAGATTCGATTACTCCATACTTTATCAAGGCTTTTTCAAGTGAGTAGTTACAAAATGTTTACCACCCCGATCACTAATTAAGCTTAGACTCTTAAAAGTTGCAAATAGCCTTCTTAAAAAATTAATCACAATGCAGCATTGTTTTGTAGGAAGTGCTTGAGCTTTGACCCCATTTGATAAAATAAACTAACCGCTACCAATATGTATTAGTTGTCCCTTCGAGTTTGGAAATGGGTCCCATAAAGTTTATCCCCATATGTCAAACACATCACAACACCTGAATATTGTTCTGGCATCTGTTTCTTGATGATAATGTTTCCAATCTTGACCTGCACACCTCTTTAGTACGTAAACTTTAGCATCATTAAAAATGCTAAGTCCAAAAAATCCGCTCCATAGACTTTCCTTCCAGTAATTGACGCACTATGATGTCTCCTGGTTGGTCCAGAATGACAATGTTCCAAGATTTCACGAATCTCGTCTCCAGCAATGCATCGTCTCATTATATTATCTAGGCATAGCTTGAATACGTAGGGTTCATCCCCAAAATAATTTTTTACTTGAGAGAAAAATCTTCTTCTTTTTCATGTGTCAAATTCAGAGGCACAATCTTTCCAATGATATAGTTAACATAATCAGCATACCATGGTTCGTCCTCATTTAGCTCGGTTTTCAATATCAAAAATGTTCGTCATGAAACTGTCAGCAATTTTCTTCTGTGAATGTTCCAATTTGTTCTCAAGTGTTGACAAATGATCCGTAGTTAAATTTTCTGCCCCTTTTTATCCTTAATCTCAATGTCAAACCCTTGAAGAAGCAGAACCCACCTTATAATCAATTATATACAACTTTTTGATAAGATAAGATAGGGAGAAACTTATCAACGATAAAACACTACAAGAAGTATTCTTTTTAGTGGTGGTGTAAATATCTTTTTGGGCATTATTATAATTTTTGTGCATAATAATTGATTAAATTTTCCCGCTAATCGTTTGTCCCTAATCAATAGCTCCTACACGAAGTAACAAGTGTCCACATTAAATCAATTGCACGTTCCAATCGGGAGATATTTTGATAGGCGCAGTTGTTAGTTTTTCTTTCAAAATGTTAAACGCCTTTTTGCAATCATCGGAAAAATCAAACTTCGCGTCTTTCATTAAAATCTGGTTCAATGGTTTACAAATCATGGAAAAAGTCTTATAACCTATTCGTAAAATCCACATGCCCAAAAACCTCCTTACTCCTTTCACGTTTGTTGGGTATGGCAATTTAGCTATCACATTGATTTTAGCTCTATCAACCTCAATTCTAGCCCTAGACATTTTGTGTCCTAAAACAATCCCTTCTTTTACCATAAAATGATATTTTTCCCAATTTAGCTCAAGGTTGGTTTCTTCACATCTAGCAAGTATCTTATCTAAATTAGCTTGACAGCAATCAAAAGAGTTACCGAATACCGAAAATTCATCCATGAATACTTCCATAAAGTCTTCCACCATGTCATGGAAAATTGCCGTCATGCATCTTTGAAAAGTAGCTGATGTGTTGCATAATCCAAACGACATTCGTCGATAAGCAAAAGTCCCATAAGGACAAGTAAACGTAGTCTTTTCTTGATCTTCATCGGTGCATCTGAATTGAAGAATCTTAAAAGCCATCAAGAAAACATAATGATCCATTCCCAGAACATAAACTCATCTACACAATTGATCAATAAAGTGAAAGGAAATATCCTTTCGAGTGCAATACGTGAGTTTAAAAATGGGGGGGAAAAAAATAATCGATGCAACATCCATCCTGTAATTGTGCGAGAAGGAATTAACTCATTATTGTCATTCAGAACTATAGTCATTCCTCTTTTCTTTAGAACCACGTGGATAGGGCTGACCCACGAACTATCCGAGATTGGATAAATTAGTCTTGAATCAAGTAGCTTTACAATCTCATTTTTCAGCATGTCTTGGACTTTGGGATTTAAATGCCTTTGGGGTTGAATGGCCAGTTTGTAGTCATCTTCCATTAGAATCCTGTGCGTGCAGTATGATGGACTGATTCCCTTGATGTCCGACATTTTCCAAGCAATTGCTCCCTTACGTTTCTCCAATACTTAGAGAAGTTACATTTTCTCCCTTTTGGACAATTTGGATGAGATAATTATGGGAAAGGATTTGTCTCCATAGAGGTAGCGATATACTAATTGTGAGCAAATTTTAAGCTCAAGTTTCTTCTCATCGATCTTGTTAGCGCTAGCCGAATAAAGTTGTTCCCTCTTAACTTTATTGGGTCGTGCCATTTTTTGCTCAACTGGATACGATGTATTGACAGCTTTGATACGCCGTATTGAATCAAAGTCATCAGCAGCTTCACATTTGCAACTTTCAAGGTCTACGTTGTTCAATTATTTTTTTTTCCAGCCCATATTAAAAAATGAATCAGTTGTATCGTTTGCCAGTAATTCTTGGGCCTCCGCGTTGATTGCGTTGTCCAAGTCATCAACCCCGTAGCATTCATCATCTTCGGTTGGTGATCTCTTGATTGATTGGTCCATGTCAAAGATTACTTCATCTTCCCCTACCTTTAGCGTTATCTTTTTATTAAACACATCTATCATAGCTCGAGCAGTTGCCAAGAATGGCCTTCCTAAGATTATAGTAAACTCTGAGTCAATCGCATATCTAAGATAACAAAGTCTATTGGAAGGACGAATTTATCAACTTTGATGAGCACATTTTTGACGATTCCCCTTGGGTATTGGATTGACCTATCTACAAGCTCCAAACTCATTCTAGTAGCTTTTAGTTCCCCCCAAACCAAGTTTTTTATACATCGTATACGGAATCAAGCTAATACTAGCTCCTAGGTCTGCTAATGCATTATTAATATGTAATTGGCCAATGTCACAAGGTATAGTAATACTCCCTGGGTCTTTTACTTTTGATGAAAGCTTGTTTACTAATACCACTGAGCATCTTTCATTCATAGTGACCGTACAAGCTTCTTCGAGTCTGGCCCTATTTTTTAGCAAACCTTTCAAAAATTTGGCATACTTTGGCATTTGAGCGAGTGCTTCGATGAAGGCAAATAGAAAGGGGATTGCGTTAAGGTTTCCAAGAACGTTTTCTGTTTAGCCTCTTTTTTTTCTTTTCTCTATCTTCTGGGAAAAGTAATGGGTGGTGTTTGTACTTCACTTGTTGGCTGAACAACAGGTTCATCGGCCTTCAGGTTGGTCCTTATGGTAAAGGACTTCGTTTTAATTCAACTTTCGTAATGATTTATTACAAGTCTTTGTTATTATATTGGTTTTATTATCTTGACATCTTGAGTCTATGTTTCCCCCTTTAGTAAGTCACTACCTTAACTTCCAGAATATGATATCGGAATTGTATTGATACTTTCAACAATCCTTGTACCTCGAACCTGAGCTCGCTTAACAAATTGTTCCTTTCTTTAAATAAGATCTTGTTTTTGTTCAAATTCAGGATAATCTCTTCATCTCCTCTTTCCCTCACGTTTTCCTTCTCGTTCGAAAATTAATAACATTTCTTCCATGTTAAACTCCTTTTCCGGTAAAGTAAAAGTATATGGACGAAGTCCAAAGGTTCTTTCTGAAAAATAAGACATGATTCAAAGTAAAGCTATTCTAGAGAAATAGACTTGCAAAAATTTTGAAAATTTCAATCAATACGTCATATACAAATAATCGGATACGTCGTATTGCTAAATCAGAACGGATACGCTGTATTGGTCAGAAAGTTGGATACGTCGTATTTTATAGGGGTAGATACGCCGTATCGAGTTTATCGACCAGAACAGTGTATTATGAAAAAAAAATAAACAACTAAAACACATAAATTATACAAGAAAACAATTAAATACAGAATTATACACTAATCTAAAACAAAACTCTCCAAATACAACAATCAAGACTAAGTCTCACTCCCCGCAGCGGCGTCTAAACAAAAACTTGATTTTTATTAGATATTTTTGTTTTTGATACTCCTTCTACTACACATCAATTTGTATTTACACCTAATTTTTTTTCCCTATCTTGTAAGTCAATATTATTCCAAAAAAGTTTCATAACCCTATAATGAGAGACAAAATGAATACAAGGTAAATAATGTATTGGAGCTTTAATAAACAACCTATCTTTGTTAGAACTTTTTTCTATCATAACGATTTTTGGAGTTTAGAAATATAGATGCTTAATCGAGATGAAGGAATGTGCGATATTATTTTTTGACGAACCAATCTTGAGAGAAGATGGGATTATTGCAAAACCGGTTTGAAGGAATTGAAGGATATTAATTTCACACACACTTATAAAACTTAGAGAGAGAGTAGATGGGAGAACACACTCAAAATCACACACATGAAATGTGAGAAAATGCATTCAACCAACACCCTCTCCATGTGCGGAGAGGGTTTATATAGTTACATGATATAGGTCGGACCGGGCTTTCCTTGGACTTTCTATAAGCCGGCACGGTTAGCTTACTAATTATTACATAATGTTATCTAACTAATACAAAGGCTTGTGAGATCGATAATGGTCGTCACTTCACTAAAAATTAAATTCCTAACAATCTCCCCCTAAGGGACGATCGTTGAGATCTCATAAATGATCAACACTTTCTGTGTTCCTTACAATCTCCCCCTAGACCTTGATCATTAATCGTTGAAGCTTCTTGTCTTGATCTTGAGTCCTTTTTGTATAATAGTTAATCTTTTGTCTTGCTTCTTTGCATAGTGATCATTGACTTTAGGCTTGAGCTTGTTCCTTTATCTTGACTTGTATCTGAATATGTGATCTTGAGCACCTTGAGATCATCAACCAAGCATAATCTCTTTTTGCCATCTTGTAAACTTTGCCATCTTGTGAACTTGTGACTTTTGGACTGACATGCTCATACATTTCTTGATTTGATAGCTTGAAAGCTTTAATGATCCATCTTTCTTGAAGTTCTTTAACTTTAACACTTCGTCACTTTGAGAAAAATGTTCGGTTATCAGAGTGACGGAAACTTCTTTGAAATTCTTTAACTTTAATGCTTTGTCACTTCAAGAAAGACGTACAGTATCAGAGTAGTGGAAGTCTTGAAACATGTACTTGAGCTTTCATGATGTCTTTATTTAATTTAAACCGTTTTTCATTTTTAATTCCCTTTTGTTGAAAAGATACTCTAGGTTACTGAATTGAACGTGCTAATTTTTACATTTGGCTCTACGTCATGTTTCATCACTCAAACTTTCATTCTAAATTTTCATTAGTCAATTTTTCTTTACTTTTTATTAAGTACTTTTACATATAATTTAGAATCTTGTAGTGATTAGTTGGGGTTTAAGTTACAAATGAGTTGTGGTTTATGGAGCTATCAAGAAAGATACGGGTATATGAGCTTGTTGATTTGGGTATTGGTGTTGATTGTAATTTATGACGCGATCTATTTTATTCATAGTCTTCTCATTTGGTGACTTCTAATCCTTCTCTTTATCTTTTTTTATTAGTTTAAAATCATGTTTAGTTTAGTATGAACTTATTATTGTTATGCTTAGTTAGTTACCATGTTTAGCACGTAGTTTTTGTAGCTTATTATTTGTTAAAAATTAATGCTTTTGTTTATTAGTTTTAAATGATTTTAGTTTAGTTGTTATGAGTAGCGAGTAGTTTATTTTATGGCTTTGTTTAAGTGAACTGTGATTGGGTGATTAAGTGAGATTACAAAGGTTTTGAAAAAATTAATAGTCATTAGAATTTTTCAAATTATAAATATCGCCATTTACTTTTAATGCAATTTTAAATTTCTTGTCATATAGTTATTAAGCATTTTATTTTTAAACAGGTCATAGAGAAATTTCTTGAACAAAACTCACACTTGATGTAACTTTTCACGTCACTATAGCAAGCATATTTGTATCTATATCTTTTAGCTTAATTTTGAGTATAGGAAACTGTGCAGTTTTAAACGTTAGAATTAATAATAGTTTAAATTTTAGATTAAAACTAGTTTAAAAACCAAAAGTTTTTAGCTTCATTTTATATGTTTTCCTTTTAAGTAGATTTAGAAAACAAAACCAAAATATTTGTCATTCAAGGCCCCAAACGAACAAATTCTCGAGAATTATTCAATTCATCTCTCCTCCTGTGGATACGACCCTCGGCAGATAGACTATTATTTTTTTCTAAAGTGATTTTCTTACTAACGGTATACTCTCTATACTACTTATTACTATTTGAAATTAAAATATGATTTTATTATATATATTTTATAACGAATCACGTATCACCTCACATCAATACCCAATAAAACAACATAATCACACAACTAAAACAGTTTAAACACATAGCATCGATTTTCACCCCAAGAAAACATAAGAATAAGGGGCTATGAAACTCACCTGATGCTAAAGCAATTCCCAAAATCCTCGCACACAGCTAAACAACAAAATAACATGTGTTACACGCTACTAAGCCAAGTAACAATCATATGATGGATGTCTAAGGTGTTTATTTACCCTCATGGGTTACCCCGAACACCCATGCCCCAACATTTAACCAATTCGTATACACACTTTTTGTCATGTTCAACTATTTACCCAAAAACTCAGAATTTTAGTGTCACTTTACCATTTTATAAACCACACCTACTGACCTTTGTAAATTTTACCCAAAATCACAGGTTCACTATTTGTTTTTATATTAAGTTGGGGGAGGTTTTTTTATTATCTACCATGATTTTTCCACTAATTTATTTACCCTCTCAAGTGCCACAATAAAAACAAACTTTAACTACTCGTCCTCGATCTGAACGAACACTAAAAAGTTTGGACCTAAAAACAATACTTAGACTCCAAATCAGAAGCTCTCCTTTGGGGGATTTTTAATAGACACATAGAACTAAACTCCTGTAGGTTGGCTAATCCTAATTAATCTAAATTTTAAGTGGGGGTATTTTACAACCACGTAAATGACCTAAATCTGACCCGAATTTACTGCTTTGACAACCTTTCTTGTAACCAACATTTGAATGACCTCCCAACCTTAAAAACTTTCAAGGCTGGATGTTATGGAAACTAGACTCACTGAGATTCATCATAGGCACCGGAATCATATCAATTCATGCTTCTAACCTCTAGATATTCACGAAACAACACAGCCCTAAATTCTGCTCAAACCTAAATCAAGTTCTAACGCGATCTAAACCCTAACGATTACACCAACTCGCATTTAATTGATTACTAAGAACCTTAATTAGATTATAAACTTTAATTTACAAAATATTATGAAACCCTAGATCCAACCTAGCTCTTGTTACATGAATTAAATCAATGATTAAACTAATTAAGAAAAACTAAACATACCTTAAAGCTTGTTTCCTTCACAAAATCAAAACCCTAAATTATTCTCCATCCTATTTACTCTGGGATCGGCCGAACAATCAATAGGGGGGTTTTGAATTTATTATTTTTTTTATTTATAAGCCCTAGAAAAGATCCATATATAATTACTTAATTTGAGTCCCTAGTTTAAATTAGGCTTTTATTTCCTTTTTATCCTAAAATTCGTAAAATTACTATTACAAGAATATAAAAAAATATTTTTTTTATTTAATTAATTACCTTCAATATCTTAACTTTTTTAAAAAAACTAGAAGTTAAATATAAGGTAAACCACTTGCTATAAACTAATTTCTAAAATAACTTTTCATTTCCTAATTCACTTTCTATATATGGAAAGTTTACTACCAACTTCCATATTTCAACCACATTATTCCTTTCCCATATCACACACTTCCTATAAACGCTTAATCCTTAAAACCAAGTATTGATGTAGCAATGCATGCACACGTCTTTCATATCCATTATCACCACACGTGAACGAATGGAATACTTAGCACCAAACTCAAACACACTCAAAATGAGATCAAGCACATAATTAACTCACTTAGCCCACATAAATTCACATAGCAGCACGCAAGAAACATACAAAATGGACACTTAGCCATTTCTAAAGGTATAACTAACCTGCTCAAATCACGGTTGTCACATTATCCCCTCCTTATGGAAATCTCGTCCCGAGATTTAACTATTTGGTTCAACAGCATGATCAACAAATAACTGAGGATACTTAGACTTCATATAATCTTTGCGTTCCCAAGTGAACTCGGGACCACGCTTTGAATTCCAACGAACTTTCACATGTGGAATTCTACTTCATTTCAAACTCTTAACCTTACGATCCATAATTTCTACAAGTTCCTCAACAAAACATAAAGTCTTGTCGATTTTGATTTCATTTAACGGCACATACAAATTAGCATCCGCCAGACACTTCTTCAGATTTGACACATGAAAAGTGTCATGCACGCTATTCAACTCCTCAGGTAACCTCAACCTATAAGCTACAAGGCCAATCCTTTCAAGGATCTCAAACGGTCCTATATATCTCGGTGCTAACTTACCCTTCTTTCCAAAACAAACTACGCCCTTCCAAGGCGTCACCTTTAACAATACACGACCTCCCACCTCAAACTCTAACGGCTTACGCCTATAATCAACATAGCTCTTTTGACGATCTCTCGCCGCTTTGGGCTTTTCCTTTACCAACACTACCTTATCAGTCGTTTCTTGCACTAACTCGGGTCTAATCAAACTACTCCTTCCAATCTCTGCCCATAGAACGGGCGATCTACATTTCCTACCATACAAAGCTTCGAACGGAGCACACCGAATGCTTAATTGATACTACCACCAAAATCGATAACATATGCCCTCATTATATTCTCCAAAGTCTGAATCATACGTTCACTTTGTCCATCCACTTGAGGATGCTAAGCAGTACTCAAATCCAATCGCGTCTCTAACACTTTCTGCAGCGTCTGCCAAAACCACGAGGTAAATCATCCATCTCAATCTGAGTTGATCGTCACCAGAATTCCATTCCTTGCTATTATCTCATCAACATAAATCCTTGCCAACTTCACATCTTGAAATCTTCTTGTATAGCTAGAAAATGAGCTAACTTGGTCAGTCTATCGACCATCGCCCAAATCACATCATACTCACTACTTTGACCTTGGAAATTTAGTGATAAAATCCATGGTGATTCTATCTCATTTTCACTCAAGTATCTCAGGCTGTTGCAGCAAGCCAAAAGTCTTCGACATTGCAACCTTCACCTATTTAGCAAATCTAACATTCGCTAACATAGGTAGTTATATCATTTTCTACACGTGGCTACCAATATATGTCTCCAAGGATATAGTACGTCTTATCTACTCCCGGATGTACCAAGTACCTTGATGCATGGCCTCATCCATTACACTCCTATCAATAGAACCTAAATTCGATCCATAAAGTTCAAACTCTCGTCTCCTTTTCTTTCCATTTGTGGATCTAGATCATGTAGCCTTTCTGCAAGAACGTTCTCCTGTTTGCACGCCTCAGTTTGGGCTGCCAGTATCATTCCTCTTACTCCAGACTGAATGGTCATAGTCATTGCTCGTACACGTCTAGGTTTCACTCACTCTTTCCTACTTAAGGCATCAGCTACTACGTTCGCCTTACCTTGACGGTAGCGAATCTCATACTCATAGTTGCTGAATAACTCAATCCACCTCCTTTGACGTATATTCAATTCCTTCTGATCGAATATGTATTGAAGAATCTTATGATCCGTATAGATGACACTCTTCGTTCTGTACAAGTAATGCCTCCAAGTCTTAAGGGGAAATACTACGCTTTCTTACACTACTT
>BQNB010113637.1:1586-21901 GCA_026074375.1 Tanacetum coccineum
CAGTTTTTGTCTGTTTTTGGTCATTTAAGCTCGTTTTTAGAGGTAAAAGATATGTGTAATTAAGCACTTATCAAAAAGTAAAACCATCAATGTGCTAAATGTTTTAATTTTTATCAAAGTACCTTGATCGATGTTTTTAAATGGTTTTAAGGTTGTGAACAATACTAAAAGACCGACCATGTATTTAATTAATTAGAGTTATAAGGTGGTTAGGTATAGGTGTTCGTTCCCATGATCCAGCCAGAACCGGAGAGATCTACACAGGGACATTTCATTAGATAGAATATAAGTCCTTAGGTATGATATAAAAGGAGTAAAGTGAGAAAAATGAATAATGCCGACTGAGAAACAGCTAGCACTAGAACAAACCTAACAATGTGCTAGTTATGAAGTCTCGGTAAGCATTAAAGAGGTTAAAGAATGAAAAAGAAAAGTTAAGACAAAGGGTGAAAAGAAAGAAGCTCTCATTACACTTAGGCAGAAACCGGGTCAACACATATGCTATCAGAAACACTAAGCTGTTGTCTAATATTGAAGATAGTCATCATGAACCCACTGATGCAATGCACAACCCTTCCCCAGCCACTCAAGGTCTCTCCAAAAACTCTTGTTTCATTTCTCACGGAGATTACACGCATTTCTATCAACTTTCTCACTCCGAGTTAGTTGGTATTGAAAAGGTGGCAGTCTGCTCCAGCCTCTGATTACTAAAACTAAAAGTGCACTATCGAGTCTAGAGCCAAAACAGATCATCCATAAATCTCACTAGGATACTATTCAAATATATTTGTTTTTCATACACTATGAAAGGAAGTAATATATGAAGAGTCCTACGCATTATCCTTGTGATTTTGCCAGAACATCAGAGTGATACTAAAGTAATCACAATGACGATAGAAATCCTTCCAGAGCCAACATCAAACAAGCTTTGCGGTAGGTGACTTGTGAGATCCTATATGGATCAAACTTTTGACGCTGGATATCGATTCGGTCCAGACTATGAATTGACGGTTAATGAATTTGGAAATGCTTAAAACTCTCGATGTGTCACAAAATCACTTTACCAAGTGACACGTCGATTGATTTTTAAATCAATTTTTGATTCAATCGGTGAGACTTTGTATATTTGGTTCACTCATACTGTGTTGTCTTCTTTAAGACACTCTGGTAATGAGAACGACTAGTGCAGCTACGAAACCCTATCAAGGAGATTCCTCGGAATTCTACCTGATCACAGGCAGTATTCATACTTATTAACGGGGAACCGTGGTTATTGCAACCGTATTCGACGAAGTGACAAAGACACTTTTGTCCATATATGTTTATCACTAACCCATTCGTGCAGGTAATCCTAGTGGTGGATGCAGCTGGTTCAAGACAAGTCAAGATTCATAGCCAAAATGCGCATACTCGACTGACATATGTAAAGACATTATGAAAGCTTAAGTACATGTTTCAAGGATTCCGCTGCTTTGATACCGTATGTCTTTCTTGAAGTGACGAAGTACTAAAGTTAAAGAATTTCAAGAAATTTCTGCTACTATGATACCGCACGTCTTCCTTAAAGTGACGAAGTGTTAAAGTTAAAGAATTTCAAGAAAGATGGTTATTCAAGCTTTCAAAATCAAGAAAAGTATGAGCATGTCGGTCCGAAAGTCACAAGTACACAAGATGGAAAAAGATCACAAGATGATGATTAGAGATTATGTTTGGTTGATGATCTCAAGAAGCTAAAATGTCACATTCAAGTCAAGCTTAAAGGAACAAGCTCAGGCCTAAAGTCAAAGATCACTGCAACATATCACAAGTCAAAGATTAAAGTATAAAGACTACGAGCACAAGATTGAAGACAAGCATAGTATGCTAGGATTAAGTTTTTGTAAATTGGAGTGACCTCCCTTTGGGGGAGATTGTTAGAAATACGAAAAGTATCGGTCACTACCAATATATCGTTAGATAGCTCGTAGCATAATATTTGGAACCTTAGTAAGCTAGTTAGGCCAAAGACCATGGAAAGCCCATGAAAGCCAAGGCCCAAGGCTGACCACTCTAAGGATATAAGAACCCTCTCCATAGCTTAGAAAGGGTGTTGGTTTTTTTATTTATCACATTCATAATCTAAGTTTCTCTCTTTACTTTCTCTCACTAGAAGTAACACTTCACTCCTTTCTCTCTTTAGATTTCTTCCATATTTGTTGTGTGTTTAGATAAATCATAAATTCTATAATATTACTTGCTTTCACATTGTATGAACAACAAATATTTTGGAATAGTGTCCTAGTAAGATTTATGGATGATCTCATTATTGGCTCTAGACTCAATAGTGCATATTTGGTTTTAGTAATCGGAGGCTGGAGTAGACTGTCACCTTTTAAATATCAACTAACTCAGAGTGAGAAAGTCGATAGAAATATGTTTAATCTCTATGAGAAATGAAACAAGAGTCTTTTGAGAGACCTTGAGTGGCTGGGAAGTGTTATGCATCGCATCACTGGGTCCATGATGACTATCTTCAATAGTAGACAACAGCTTAGTGTTTCTGATAGCATATGTATTGATCCGGTTTCTTCCTAAGTGTAAGGAGGGCTTCTTTCTTTTCACCCTTTATCTTAACTTTTCTTATTCATTATTCAACTCCTTTAATGCTTACCAAGACTTTATCACTAACACCTTGTTGGGTTAGTTCTAGTGTTAGCTCTGTCTTAGTTCGCATTTTTCCCTTTTCTTACTTTTTCTCCTTTTTATCATACCTATAGACTTCTATTCTTTCTAATGGAATGTCCCTAGGTAGATCCCTCCAGTTCTGGCTGGATCATGGGAGCGAACACCTATACCTAACCACTTTATAACTCCAATCAATTAAATACATGGTCGGTCTTTTGGTATTGTTCTCAGCCTTAAAACCATTTGAAAACATCGATCAATGTACTTTGATATAAATCAAAACATTTAGTACCTCAATGGTTTTACTTTTTAAAAATGCTCCCTCTCAACACATTTATTGATAACCAAAATTGTTTAGCATGGTGAGGAAGGAGTTCACACTTGAGCCTTTAAGATCACATTTTATTCACAAGTTATATATTTTAATCATTTTCTCCCCTTATAAAAATGTCAAATTTCTTAATATTTTGGATATCAATTGATTTAAATATATATGAAAATTATTTAAGGAGAAAAATATTCTGATTATATATATTTAGCTTTATTAGGAATATTTTAATGCTCCCCTCAATTTCTGGGGGTATTATATGATGTTTGAGTACGTTAATTTGAAATTTTTTGAATTTAGTAAGAAATTCTTAAAAAATTCATACTCAAAACACTATATATGCCTAACTTTAGTCCTACACTACTTATTTAGATATTCACAAGTTTTATAATTACGAGAGAATGACCTAAAAAAGTAGGACAAAACATGACAAAGTCATATTATCCGCTGAAGCAGTCTGAGGTCTTCCTCGTTATCTTTACCACCAACAAACTTTTCCAAGCTTCTCATCAACCTTCTTTCCCATAACTGGCGATCAAAATCTTTTACCATGATGTGAGATCGTGTCTTATCTAAGTGACTCTGTCTTCTCTTTGGCATGGCTTTGTTATACCCCATCTATAAATTGGTAGCCATGTCATGAAGAGTATCTCAAACCAATTGGAGTGTACCATCATTGAACTTGTGAAGCTCATCAGAACGCATTAATCTCTTTCTGTTCAGGTTGTCTTCATAGATAACTCCTTGAGAATCTAAGAGAGTGGTATATGGTGCTCTTTGGGAGAGGTCTCCTTCATGTATTCTTGGCTTGGATATGTTGAGCTTCTTTTGGTAGCTCCCGACACCAAGTTGAAGATCTTCCACTCTCTTCTGGATTACAATACGTCTTGTGAACATACGTAATGCAGCAGCCAAGTACACAATAACATCACCTTTGAGGTTAAAGAGCTTGTGCTGAACAACGAGAAGCAGCATGTCCTCGATGTCATTTAGATGAAGTCGTGGAAAGTCTCCTTCCCTGAACTTGTACAATTGATGATCAGATCTTCGAACTTCAATCTCATCAAGATGAACATAACCTTACCATACGTTAACTTTGACATATGTCACTGCCAGAATTCTTTTGGTGGAGTACAGATCATGTTTGGACACCCTGTTACTAGCATATCCGTAGAAGGTTTGTCTTTTGGATCTCCAATGTAAAGTACCTAAAAGAGCATGCTTGTCATATGAAACTTTTATAGGACTCCACAAGCTGCGTACCATATATTCAATTCCTGGTAAGTCGTACTTAGCAGCCTTTGTCTTGGTTAAAAAAGTCGTGTATGTTCTGTCGGTGCTTTCTCTTTGCAAGTATGCCAAGTCATTATTGAAGAAGTAATCGACCGGGACAATCTGACGATTTCTTGATAGAACCAAAGGTAATGGTTTGCTCAAGTCGAATGGATATCTATCACCTTTAGGGTTATTCCAATCTAGTTGATCAGTCAGTGCTTTGTAACATTCTTCCATATTATATTCGAGCTTGACATAACTCCTGCAAGTTCTTTTGAGAATGTTGTAAGCCGGTCCTACCAGAATGTCTTATGTGAGATCACTAATCTGTAGGTGGTTCATGACAAATGCGCTGAAGTCAATCGGAGTGCTCATTAAATCATCGAATTTTTTGGAAGGTTTTTATGCTTTGTCACTAAGTCATTTCTGAGTAGGCTTATGATCAAATGTTTTACATTCATTCCACTCAGGATCTGGAGGCCTTTCTGGTTTCTTAAACCAGTCCTTTGGATCGACATTGACAACGGGTGGTTCATTAGTGTTACCCATGTCTTCTCCAAGATTCTATGTCCCTTGAGTATCTCCAGCCTTAAACATTGTCTCCTCTGCTTGTGCAGACTTGCCAGTAGATTTGGCTGAGATTTGGTGGTGCCTTTGGAGGTTCTAGTTAACTTGGCATTCTTTGATGGTTCAGTTTCTTTGCCTGTCTTCTTCCTTTTCAATCCTTGGTCTGGTCCAGCAGGAGGGCCTTCATGTCTGTCAGCATCATCTGGCTTTCTCTTCTTTGACTTGTCTGCAACACCTTTGTCCATGGCATCTTCATCCTTAAGAATAGACTCCATGAGAGCATCATATAGAGCCTTGTGCTTGGTGTTTTTGTTGAATGACTTAGTTTTAGTCATTATCTCAAACAAACGTCTTTTTTGACCAAATTCTTGTAATTCAGCTGTATCAGATGAAGTGATGGTGTATTTGGTCTCTTGCTATTTTGTTGCATGCTCCATCTTGACCTTGTGGATATCTTCAACACTTTTTTAAGGTTTGTATTGCTGTTTGAGCTTTTCAACAACATCTGCTGGACCGGAGTGTTCCTTAGTGAGGTCTGCAGTATATCTCTGGAGTACCTTATAAAGAGCATCATCCAGACTTGTTCCAAAGTACTTTTTTACATCATTTGGAACTTTAGATTTGATTGTAGCAAGTAGTGTTGAAGAGTGATCAACATTTTTAAGCTCTTTGACTTCCTTTTCCAAGTCTGATACTCTTTGATGGATAGCAGAAAGGGTTGAGGAATCAGGATCAATAGTGGTTGATGTTGGTACTTCAGTACTTGTTGGTGTTGGTATCGGCGTTGATTGTTGTGGAAGAGGGATGAATGGTGGAATATGTGGAGGAATGGTTGTTGTTGGAGCTGTTGAAGTTTCAGGAATTACTGTAACAAGTACGGTGAGAAGTGGTGTGGTCTGAACACTTGGATCTTCATGTTAGACTTTGATATCCATCACTGAGATAATTTCAGTTTCACCAGAGGGAATGTTATCAAAGTTGAGAAATTTAGTGGCATAGTCGGATGAGTTAAAAGAGATTTGTAATGGAACTTCAGTCTTTTGTGTAGCAAGGTCAGCCGTAACTATTTCCTGAGCATCATCCTTGACTTGATCACCTACAACTTCTTGACTAACTTCCTCGTGCTCAGCATTTAACTGTTCAGCATAAGTCATCTCCTCGTTTCCTTTTTCTTCATTCACCGGCTCCGCATCTTTCAACTCCACATTCACATCATCATACATTTCTTTATTGATACGATAATACTCTTCATCATCTACATTTTCATCATCAGTAGGTACATAGTCTTCAGGAGTATGTACAAAGTCATCTTCTTGTATTTCTTCTTCATCATTAGTCTTATTGAGATCAACAGTTTTGTCATCATCAAATTATGTTCTTTCATCATTACTTTACTAATCATCATCATCATTATCATCATCATCACTATCACCCCAAGAGTCATACTCACTCTCAAAAGAATCCGCTTTGGACATATTAAGAACCCTTGGTTTTGAACCAGTTCCTTCACTTGTGTCAATTGGCTTGTCTTTTGGTTCATCAAGAACCTCTGATTCTAAATCAGCTCCCTCACTTGAGCCACCTGCTTGATGAATGTTTATTTCCCGTTTGCTTCTTTTGATAGCCTTTTTCAACTGAGCTTCCTCAAGTAATGTGGCTTCAGACAGCAACTCAATCCATTTGCTTCTTTCAGCCTTTGTTGGTGCCTTCTTCTTTGACACAGACACACCAGGAGTGTCTTTGATTTGAACACTAGTAGACTGCCTTTTAGTAGTAGGTTTCTTGACAAGTTTCTCTACAGGCTCTTCAACAGTAACAAGAGTCTTCTTCTTTGATGGAGAAGTGAGTTTCTTGAATTTCCTTGCTTTCTTGGGAGTTGCTGCTCCTGTAGCGAATGCAAGATAAGTCTTGTAGGTAGGAGTGTCCTGCATCTGCTAATTAGTCATCCTTTCAGGAAGTAGTGCTCCATACACTTGATATTCATCAGATTTGGAGACAAATCTTAAGGACCCCAAAATACTGTCATCTCGCAGAGTGTGCATGATTTTTTTTTTTCCTTATAGAGATTGACTTATCTTTGGAAATGAAGTGTTGATGGCTGGATAGTCATTTATCGTTGAATTTTGGATAGTACATCTTTTGTTTGTTTATTAGGCAGCTCTGTTGTCTATCTGGAACATGATAAGTCTTCCCATAGGTTTGTTTTTAACCAAGTCAAACTATTCTTCGTTGTTTAGTACCATACCTCCTATAGATATTTGTGCTCTTGAGAGTCTGAACTTATCAAGACCTGAAGTTTTCCCAAACAAACACCTGTTGATGATTGTTGCAAAGGTTCTCCATGGTTGGTGAATCTGATCAACAACCACTTCAGTGACAAATTTAATGTCACCTTTGTGCCCAAGTTCCTTGATGAAAGTGACCATTTCTTCATCTGAAGGAGATGCATCAAACTCTTGATTTAGAAGTCTTGGATAGATCTGGAGAATGTCCCAAAAGAATTCTACATTAATAGTGCATTTCTTCTTGTCCAACTTGAACTTGTACGAAGATGAATTTTTAATCTTGGTGATGGTGTGCCAGAACTGATGCATATAAATCTCCAGGACTTTAGCAGTGATTAGGAAAGCTGGGTAGAGAAGAGAGAGTGCAAGAGAATCTAAGACAACTTGGTAAATGGGTTCCTTTTGAGTCTTTGTGGGATCAATTCTCATGTTGCATTTTCCAATCTGGACTAAATTCTCAGGTGCAACCAAGGCGCTGTCCAGAGTAACTTGTTGAGCAGCAGTTGAAGTCATGGTTCTGCTAAGATTTATCCAATACAGTTTATATACAAACAGATATATATTACTAAATGACAATTTGGTTCATGTAGATAGATTTAAGATGCAAGATGTGATTTTTAACTAGGGATCAGGCACAGATTTATCAGGCAAGCAATTAAGACACAAGACGATGAACAATGATCAAAAAGTCAACATGAAATGTTAACAAACTAACTATTGGTCAAATATAGCCAACTAAGCAACTAGATTGAGTACTAAGGATAAATTACCTAAAATGAATCACTTAGTGGAGATTTAAAGGAATAAATCACTTAGATTAAATTTTCATGTATAATTCGCCTAGTTATAAGTGCATGTATAAATCACCTAGTTTTACTATTTGTGTATAATTCGCCTAATGAAAACTGTATAAATTGCCCATTACAATATGTGTATAATTCGCCTAGTTTAACTGGTATAGTTCGCCTAGTTCAAAGTGGTATTATTCGCCCAGTTCAAAATGGAGTGTATAATTCGCTCAGTTTTGATGGATTGTATAATTCGCCTAGGCAAGAATTTTGAAAAACACAAACTTTACATTTTTGAGCATCTATATCATTCGAAACATGATCCTTAGATTTCACAAACATCACATGAACCTTTTCAACCAAGAACTTACAACAAGAATCTTATCCTTTTGCTATGTTCGACCTCAACGGACACTTTAACCTAAGATTATCAAGATATGTTGTTTTATTTTGGATATTAACACTCTAACGCATACAAGGGTTTATTATAACACTTCTAAACGCAAACCCAAGAAAAATAAAACATCCTAGTCTATTTTCCTAAGATTTCGCCCTAAATCAATCATAGCTCATTCACTCTTAAACCCTATACAAAATTGTTTCAAATGAGTAAACTACATCCCTTTAACATCAACCCCACATAATCAATTTAACTTTTAACATACTTTTAATTTTGAAGAACCCTAAGCCAAGATTTAGGGTTTTCGGTTCAATTTATAGGTATAAGTTAAATTCCTTTTGATTAAAAGTTTGTTAGGATGTAAGAAACA
Source organism: Tanacetum coccineum (assembly GCA_026074375.1). Lineage (NCBI taxonomy): Eukaryota > Viridiplantae > Streptophyta > Magnoliopsida > Asterales > Asteraceae > Tanacetum > Tanacetum coccineum. The sequence goes on from BQNB010113637.1 coordinate 10,264, forward strand.
TATTTCTCGTTTACCTTAAAGATTGAAAAGCATGTTTTTGAGGTGTTCTTGAGTGATTCGAGTTCAAAGAGAGGAAGAAACAAGGGTGTTTGTTTGTGTAAGTGAGAAACGAATGGGGTGGGGGGTGTTTGTTTGAAATCTTTGAGATTTTGACCCTTTCACCCCCTCAAGTGTTATAACCCTTCCATTTTTCTTTAACAACTTTTCTAAGGCAAATTATAGTTTATCTTTTGGCATCTTTAGTCCCTAAGTGTTTTATTGAACTAAACTAAGCCTTAAGATTTGCTATTAAGTCCCTAAAGGAATAAACACATAACATATAAAGCCTAAATGAGTTAAATTTAATTAACTCCCCTTTAAATATTAATCCATTATTGTTTAAAACTTTTTTCCTTTTATCACTTGATGATTTTATGTAGAAGATTATTTGACATTTTCTCCCCCTCAAATAATGTCTTGTTTTCTATTTAAAGGGTTGTAGATATTGTTTGAGTGGTCAAATGCCTTTAAAAATCATTTTCAAATGAAACATTGAGATGATTAAAGTCATTTTAAAAATCAACACCTTAAATAATAAGGTTTCTCTTATTTTGACAAATACATGCACTGACATGTATATTTATTGTATATAGGAAGCATGGGTTGTGTTGCAAAGTAAACACAAGCCTTTGTATGAATATAAAGTAATTCATACCCGATAAAAATTAATTTCTTGTTGTGAGGTCAAATTTTCTTTTTAACGAAATACTTGCCTTTAAATTGAAGACCGGGTTGCTATCTGAAATAATAGCAAGCCATTTGACATGTTTTGAAAGTATTTAGAACTTCTGCTCGAACTTCATTTACAGCCTCGTATCATTATTAAATGACATTTCTAAGGCCGTAAATGTTATTGATTTTTAGAAGACATGTCAGAGATACCTATTTTTGTATTTTTCTAATTTTTTTAATTTTCTATTTTCTTTTCTGGTTTTATATTTTTATATTTTCTTTTTGAAAAATTTATATAAGATGAAAAACCTTTTTGTGTTTTTATATTCTCTTATATACATATAATACACGGGATATACCGCGAGTTACCACCATTACTCGTCCTCTTCCTCTGCCAGACTCTTTAGCGTTTCAAGAGACATGCTTTTTATACCAAGCTTTTCGACCAAAAAGTTGAATCTTTCTCGTGGCAAAGGTTTGGTGAAGATGTCTGCCAGTTGATATTCGGTCCTGGCAAAGTATAGTTCCACTATTTCATTCTCCACTTGCTCCTTTATAAAATGGTATCGTGCATCAATATGCTTGGCTCTCGAGTGTTGAACGTTGTTGCGGCATAGAGCAATGGCACTTTTGTTGTCGCAGTACAGGGGAGTCTTATTGAATTTAAACCCATAGTCTGTTAGCTGTGATCGCATTCAAAGGATTTGAGCATAACACCCGGATAAGGTAATATATTCAGCCACTATACTTGAGAGATCACAGTGTTCTTTTGCTTCTTGGATGACCAGCTAACAAGGTTTATCACCTAAAAATTGAGTGCTTCTTGATGTACTACGTCTAGTGTCCTGACACCCCGCATGATCTGCGTCTGAATATGCTGCTAGTGAAATACCGGTATCCTTTGAGTACCAGAGACCCAAGTGAATGGTTCCCTTTAGGTATCGAAAGATCCTCTTAACCGCATGTAAGTGCTTTTTGGTAGGCTTTGTCTGATACCGGGCACATAAGCAGACTGTATGAATAAGTTCAGGTCTACTAGATGTCAGATACATGAGGGAACCAATCATGCTACGGTAATGTGCATCATCAACTGGTGTCCCTTGTAGATCTGCATCCAGTTTATTCTTTTCTACCATAGGTGTGTCTATAGAATCACTAGTTGGCATATCATATTTTTTTAATAATTTCAGAAGCATATTTTGATTGGTTTATAAAGATGCCTCTAAGACTTTGAGAAATTTGTAATCCTAAAAAGAATGACATTTTTCCCATCATCGACATCTTGAACTTAGTGGTCATAAGATTAGAAAACTCATCACACATAGCAGTATTGGTTGATGCAAATATTATATCGTCGACATAAATTTGTACCAGTAATAAGTCGTTTCCTGCTTTCCTTGTGGAGAGTGTTATATTGACTGCACCTTTGGAGAACTGTTGTGAGATGAGGAAACTTGACAGCATGTCGTACCATGCATGTGGTGCTTGTTTGAGACCATAAAGGGCCTTTTTGAGATTGTACACATGCGATGGGTTATCCTGATCAACAAATCCTTCTGGTTGAGAAATGTAGACCTCTTCTTTGAGCTCGCTATTTAAGAAAGCCATTTTGACGTCCATTTGGTAGATCGTCACATTCTGGTTGGCGGCATTTGCTACGAAGATACGAATGGCCTCTAATCTTGCAACCGGTGCAAATGATTCCTCAAAGTCGATTCCTCCGCTTGCCTGAATCCTTGAGCAACTAATCTAGCCTTGTTCTTGAGTACTCTGCCAAATTCATCTGTCTTGACCTTGAATATCCACTTCAATTTTATCAACAAGATTTTATCTGGACAAGTCACCAATTCCTAGACTTCTAGTCTTTTAAATTCATGAATTTCTTCTTGCATCGCATCAATCCATGAGGATTCGAGCATAGCTTATTTGAATTTCTTTAGTTCTACAAAAGTTAGGAATGCATCAAAGTAACACCATATGGCATCAGTTTTGAGTTGCTTTCTAGTAGAGACTGGTCGAGATGGGTTACCAATCATGTTTACTAGTGGATGATCCTTAGTCTATTTACCAATCAGTTCTAATGAAGAGTGAAAGGACTGCACATTTGATGATGATTCTTGAGAAGTAGAAACATCATAAAGAGGTTCATGACATGGATCGTCAAAGTGTGCATTTGGTATCGGTTCTTCAACACCTTGTGAGATGATTGAGGATTGTTGTTTTTGGTTAGTTGATGAACTACTTGTTGAAGGTGCATCTAGATCAATGGTTGTTGATGACGATGAACCGGCTATATCAACAGCTCTTGGTGTGGCAGCTACTTGAACTGGAGAAATAGCACTTGGTGGAGGATTGAAGTAATCATCGAACATAGGTTGGAACAAACGATCCCAATCATTTCTGTTTGGTGGGTTAAAAGGTTGGTGAGGAATAGGGTTTGGTACGAGTCCTAAACCGGATGTTCTAGGAGTTATAAATTGATGTCCCGGTCCTAAACTGAATTGTTCAGAAGCCATCGACCATTTGATACACATTTTATTCACTATTCTCTCCTTTAAAAATTGCATATGTGATTGCCATTTTTGATTGAACAAGTGAATTAAAATACAAGCTAATGTGCGTTGATCCACTTTATGACTGAACGAGCATGGGAAAATATGAGAATTATCGATGAAAATGGTCAAAAACAAGAAGATTTCTCTCCTTTTGAAGATGAAGCGCACTGAAGCGTACACTATTCTTTTCTTTGAGTAACGGGGCTTGAAGCGTTGTTTTCTGACGCCATAGTTCTTGTTGATCATATGTAAATTCCTTGAACCCTTGGTTTCAGATATATCACTTTTTTTAGAAAACGAACTCTGAGTCTTTCCAATTTAGGATTGAAAAATGTACCTGCACTTAAGTTAAGAGGCGTGCACTGACATTAAGAGTTTGTTCACATTCATATAGGTTAGTAATATCTTCATATGAACCATGTGGGAGTTTTCTGTCAACCTTGGTTGTGCTAGAGGTGAATATCTTTCCCGTGGGAACCCACCTAAGACCAACAGTGTTAAAAATTTTACCCATCGGTTTCCACCTTAGACAAGATCTAGGAGTCTTTGTTTTCTTTTGCACAGTGGAAGACTTATTAGTTGAAAACATATGTCCTGTCGAGATTTGTCTTACTGGTTTCTTTATACTACTCATTTTCTCTACGGGTTTGTATCTAATTGTTGTCTTATGAGATGGTTTCTGAGCACGTGAGTTGACCTCATTAAGGAATTTTGTTACACAGGAATCATGATTTGCATTAAGGATACATTTCTGACATGTCAAACAAACAAAGTGTTTGGAGTCTGAAAAGGAACTAGACTTCCTAGAGTGATCTACTAGAGGCACAACATTTGACGTTACACAACTACTCTTAGATACCTGCAAACTCCTAGATATGTTCCTAGGTTTTGGTGTACAAGCATTAGGAGTGTGGTGTGTTCTAGCAGAGGCCATATCCCTGGGTTTAAGATTCCTATATCTGTCTTGTGTCTTTTTTATAGCTTCCTCTAGAGAGTAATTATGAGACATATCATTAGAACTATAAGATTCATTTTTACTATTCCTAGATGAGTTAGGTACAATCACATGATGAGGTTTTACAAAAGCAAATTCTTTAACTTTAGCCAAATAATGAGCATTGGTTGTTTTTGATAAAATCATTTTTCTCATCAACTTAGGAGGCAAACCATGGTTTTGAAATTCTAGGTCGTTCAGACTTAAACGCATTCGGTTGTCTAACAACTGAATGGTTTCTAGATGGTTGTAAAGGCGGTTTCCCTAAGATTGATGCTTTGACAAACTTAGTATCCACGCTATTTCCTTTAAACTTCCATAATTTGTTTGTTAATGCTGCATTTGCAAAAACCTTTTCCTGAATCTGAGCTTTTAAGTCAGCAATTTCGATAGACTTTTGATTAATTTGAGAAATTAAAGAGTCACTATTATCTTTATTTTGAACGCTTGTCTTTTTAATTGAATCATAAAGTTCTTTGTAAGGCTGTTTTAAATGCGCATTTTCTTTATGTAACTGCTCATTCTCTGCAAGTAATTTAGCCACACCATGTTCCAATTCGATGTTAATAGTTTCAACTACATCTATATCATTTTTAACATTGGCTTCATTACTTGTTTCAAGCATATTTTTAATTTGTTTCTTCAAGTTGCTGATTAGTGTGGTTTTGACTTGTAGCTGAGCTTTCAATTCGTTTATCTTAAAAAATGCACAAAACTCAGGAGCATCCTGATTTTTACATGGTTTGTTACTTTGAAAACATTCTCTTTTTGTTGTATGGAAATTTCAAGTGAGAGACAATGTTTTTCAAGTTGTAAAAATCTATTTAAGAGTTTATTATAAACTTCTTTTTCAACCATATCATTCGTTTTTGAAAGCTCATCATCAAGCAAAGGACTTTTAACTTGATATTGTTTAGCAACCTGGTCAAACCTTCCTTCATTTTTGAATTCGGGTTGCTCAGTATGATGTTGTCCATTAGCAAGTACATTATATTCAACAATCATTTGTACCACAACCATTGGCTCTTTGTTATTCACGGGTTTGATATCTGCATTCTTAGCATGTGTATCATTCCTGAATCTGTTGCTTGTAACATGCTTTTCTGATTCTGTTCCATTGCTTTTTGTAACAACCAAACCAGCATCCAATGCTTTACTTGAATCAACCTTTCCTTCTTTTGTCTGCATCTTTCTGTCATTCACCCTTTTGTCATACTCTCGTTTATGCTGTGCTCTTTCATAAATTGACTTTTTAACAGATTCCATGTGTTGGATCAGTGTATCACAGAATTGTTGAACATCGGTTCGAGTGTATGCTATAAAGTACTTGCGTATCATTAGACCATCATCATTATCGAAAGAGAATCATGAATTGATGAACGTCTGAAACTGTGTCATGAGTACTCTGAAAGCATTAAAAGATCCAATTTCTTGAAATTCTTCTTTGGCAAGTTGCTTTTCTAGTTGATCCAAGTTTAGTAACATTGTGCTTGTGAAAGTTCTGGACATCTTGATAAGATGAGGTGTCGCAAAATGCCGTTCGAATCCCTCCCATTGTTTTTTAAGTCAATTAGATGAAAGTACCTGGAGAAGTGAATGTAGTAGTCGATTAGGATGTCATGCAACTTTCCTTTGCTTTGTCTTGCATTTGTTGCAACTGATGCAGCTCTCTCTCTCTTGTGAATTAGAATTTAAAGATTCCATTAAATTTTGATGTTTGAATGAATGATAACAAATCTGTTCGCTTCAAGTGATTATAGGAATTTGTTGTGGTAAGTGTTGATTTTAAAGGATGAAGTATTGGATTACACAAGGTGTTTTACATTTCTGCGTACAAAACGAGAAGATAAGTTAATATTTCACGGGATTTTACAAATCAAAGAAAAAACTGTATAAATCACCTAAAAGAAATGGTATAAATTACCCAGGCAAAAGCAACAGTGTATAAATCGCCCAAAGACAATGTAAAAATCGCCCAATATGCAATGTATAAATTGCCCAAGAAATACTGTATAAATCGCCCAAGAGAAATTTATAAATCTCCCAATGAAAGTGGTATAAATAGCCTAGGCAAAACTGCAGTGTATAAATCGCCTAGTGAAAGAGGTATAAATTACCTAGGCAAAAATGCAGTGTATAAATCGCCTAGTGTAATGGTGTAAATCGTCTAGGCAAAACTGCAGGTATAAATGCCTTATTGTTAATGTATAAATCGCCTTAGGCAAGTATTTGCAAGGTTTAATTAGCCTGTGCCTAATGGGTTTAATTCGCCATTGGTACCAATACTGCTAGGTATTAATCGCCTAGTGTAATGGTTTAAAGAGGATGTTAATTAGCCCCTTGACAATAACTGCAGGTATAAATCACCTAGTGTAAAAAAAAATCTGAAAACCACTTTTTCAAATCACTTAAAGACATACTTTTTAACGTTTTTGTTCGATTTTTCTTGTACAACTAGCTATCCTAAGCCTATTAGAAACTAAAAACACAAATTTTATAGTTTTTAACACAAAAAAAATTGAAATCAAAATGTTGGGACAAAATAAGTTTCGAACCAAAAAAGACACTCAAAATATCAAATTTTTGTTGTTTTTGCTAGGTTTTTCTTGTAAAACTAACTAGAATAAGATAGTAGAAGCATAAAAATGTAAACTTTATGGTTTTTAAACACTCAAAAAGTGAAAACGTTTTGAATATGCTTGTTTACCACACACGAACCAAAGAAAGACGTACACAACTCCTACCAAATCACCTCATGGCTCTTGATACCAATTCTAAAATATATGTTATATCTAAACACTTAACCAATCAATGAAGAAACTAGAGAGAAAGGGATGGAAGGATGGTTTCTAGAGAGAGAAATAAAGGATAGAATATTAGATTAGACGTGTGTGTAAAATGAAACCAACCAACACCCTCTCCATGCTATGGAGATGGTACTTATACATCAATATGGCAGGTTGGGCCTTAGCTTCCATGGGCATTGGTCTAACTAGCTTAATAATGTTCTAAAAACTATCTAAGACCTACGAGCTACGTATTTTAGGAGTGACCGAGTCTTTTCTCGATTCCTAACATGAATTGATACTTAATTGCTTATATTTATGAATTACATATATTATCGAGAAAATGGTAAAAGTTAGTGAAAAGCACGCATTTTGGAGCATAAACAAAGAATTCAAGAAAGTCTACTGATTTTGACAACCAATACGCCATATCATTCTAGACAGATACGCCGTATCCCAAGACTTAGACGAATTCAAGACCATTGCCTGACTTTGAAGAATACGTCGTATCAACAACAAGAGATACGCCGTATATGATACTTTGGTCAACATCTAAAACAAGCTGGTCATACCTCGATACGCCGTATTTACATATGTCGTATTCACATCAGCAAATACGGCGTATCCGTACCCTAACTTCACAAAAGCAATCACGATAGGAAGATCTAATACGCCGTATCCAGAAGACTATATACGCCGTATCTAGAGACGATTGATGAATACTCTGGAATATTATATTCGTGGAGCCCACGCCAAGTTACCCAATACGCCGTATTGAACCCTTTCGATACGGCATATCGACCTTTTTCTAGAGCTTATAGATAGAAAACCCTAAACTCGGTTTTCAGTATGCAAATAAAGCCCTTAACCACTAAGTTCGATATCAGACGAGTTTAGAATCCAAGAAAGTCAGCAAAGTGCCTCAAGTCAATAGAAAAACTCTTGTAATCTCTACACTCCGCTATAAGCGTTTGGTTAACGTATTGTTTTCTTACTTTAATCGTTCGTCTATGATATTGTGTATTTTTACAATGACTATGGGCTGGTACCTTTAGGTATTAGCTGTGTTTATGACAATTTAATGTTTGGTTTGTTTATATCGATTATTTACTTATTCGTTGCATGTTGATTATGTTTATCACTTCATATCTGTTTATGTTTGATTATGTGCTATTTATCATTCAACTGGATCTAAGATTGCGGTATATTATAGACTAGAGTCTAAGATAAATAAAACATAGAGCTTATATATGTGACTCTTGAATAATAGGACTACAAATTTATGCCCCTATTACTCTCTTGGTTAAGTGAGTGGTAGACTAAGTAGTGACTTAGGATTACAAATAACATTCTGTTTCGTTGGATAGTAATACGGATCGTGGACTACCAACATATATATAACGATTGAATATAAGTGGGTAAAGCCTCGATGAGCTAGGATTCAATAGTCACCGATATTGCCTCCTAGATAGATTATAATCAACGGTGTGAGCTTTATGTAGGTTAATTGTGACATGATTAACTGGAATATAAACCCAGAGTTTAGGAAGAAGAACCACCTAGCTTGAGAATGATATAACACCAATGAAGTAATACAATCATTGCACACATAGACAAATTCTTACATGTTATTAGATTAAAGTGGCTAATACGTTTTCCTTATATTAGTGCTCGACTGCTTCTTTATCGTTTGTTTATCTGCTTGCGTGTTTTAATTGTCTTATTTGTCTCATTTAGTTTAGATTAAACCAAACTCGTGCCAGTCTCTGAGACTGAAAACCGTCCTTTTACGTTAGTTTATGTTTAAGTAGAATTAATTAGGATAAATTAGGACTAACCTAGATAACTAAAATACTGATTGATTTAAGTATTAACGCTCACTCTTAGTGATCGACATCCTACTTACCAACGAACCTACAACTGATCGGGTACACTGCCCGTTAGTGTTAGTTAATAGGTACAGTCAGCAAAATATAAATAGTAAAACTTGAAAATAAATATTACCTACACGACAATAGCACATCAGCAACCGAACGGGTTACCAACCGGCCTGAACCTGTTCTTATCGGTTTAGGTTTTTATCCTTTCTAAGTCAACCCAACCCGAACCGGTATTTGGCAAAAATCGGTACTTAACCGTTGACCAAAAACCGATTCTTGACCATTGATCAAAAACCGGTTCGGTTTTCAAACCCGGTTTAGTTTTTGGAAAAACTAGTCAATGTACGCTAGGGCTGTAAACGAACCGGATGAACACGAACGGAGCCTTGTTCATGTTCGTTCATTTAATTTTAACCGGACAAATACACGGACACGAACGCTTAAACGGACAAATTTTCGTGTTCATGTTCGTTTATTAAGAAAATGAGTTGTTCATGTTCGTTTATGTTCGTTCATTAAGAAACTAAACGAACCTTAAACGAACATAAATGATCGAACATAAATGAACGTAGAGAAAGAACATAAACTATACCAAATTATGCATAATATTTTTTTTATAAGTGTTGTTTTGTTTAAATATATCAATTTTAAAAGTATACAATTAAAAAATATGATATACGAACATAAACAAATAAATGAACATAAAAGAACGTTAATGAAAGCATAATCGGACGTTCACGAATATAAACGAACGAACGTGCCTTTTGTTCATATTCATTCATTTAACTAAACGAACATAAAATGATGTTCATGTTCGTTCATTTAATAAATAGACGAACATAAACGAACTTTTTACCAATCGATTCATGAAATGTTCACTGAACGTTCAGTTCGTTTACAGCCCTAATGTACACCATTAGTTACAAACATACAAGTGGTGTCAAAAGTAAGCCTTTGAAATACATCTTTCATATCTACCACAGTGCCGATGAATGGGTGGTGTAAACGGTGCGACGGCACCAGGCCTCCTTTCATCTTAGGGCCCTATTTTCTTGTGTATATTATTTTAGTTTAAAATTCTTTGTGAGACATATGTTTAAAAAACAGTTAATTGCCGTGAATGTACTATTAAATATATATTTGCTAACTTTAAGTCACATATGACATAGCCTAATGTTTAACATACAGCTACCGGATAACTGCACAAACTTTGATATACCAATTTTTTGGTTTCCAAAGGCTTTTTTTAGTTTAGCATCAGGGGACTGAAATCAATGGCAGGCCCTGATCTACCACAACCCTTTTTGAGGCAACATGGTTAAGAACCATGTTATGTCAAGTGTTTTTAGCCACGTTATGTCAAGTGCTTTTCCAAAAGGCGTGTGGAAACTTCAAAGGTGGATAGGTTTTGGGATTGAGAAAAAGTTGGAAAAGGAAACTTCAAAGGTGGATAGGTTTTGGGATTGAGAAAAAGTTGGAAAAGGATGGGGAAATGTTAGATGATGTGATTGGAGGTCTTATAGCAAGAAAAACAAAATATATGAGCAAAGAGATAGTGTTGAAAGATGATGCAAAAGGTGTCGATTTGTTGACTTCTATGAATACTGAGCAACAATCTTTCACTGATGGCTCCAAACATGACGATAAGTATCTACACGACACTATCTTAAACTTGATGATCGCAGGAAGAGACACTACAAGCTCGTCGTTAACATGGTTCCTTTGGCTCATTGTGACTCACCCTGAAGCCGAAAAAAGATTAGAGACGAGATAAATCAAGTTATTCCTGAGTATCAAGTAAAAATTGGCGGATTTTTGAAGCTCAAACAAACTAGTTTATTTACATGCTGTCTTTTGTAAAGCATTAAGGCACTACCCACCTGTTCCATTTCAACATAAGGCTCGTGTTAAAGCATAGCGGCCATCAATTTCTCTTTGGGAATTCTCAACCAATATTCGTTTACATAAGCAATTGAAGGTGTTCCTTGAAGGTATTTGTTACGTGATGTGGTGGTTAATTTGGCGCTTCAGAAATCAATTGCTCTTTGGGAATTCTCAACCAAGGCGTGCTTTCTTATTCGATCATGTAGTTTAATTTTCTTATATGTGGTGCTCTAGTCGATCTAAGTGTAATGTTAATTGGGTTACTTGGTTACAAAACCATAATTTAGTTATCCTGTAATCTTTTCTAGCTTCTTTTTAGTGTTTTAATAAAAATCTGCCGTTCAAAAAAAATAGTACCACTCGAAATGCGACACATAAGAAACAAAATAGATAGTAAAATGCATTAAAAAGGTTAACATTAAGATTCACGCTTGGATTTATGATTGATATTTTCACCTAACCTAAAACTAAACTAAAGAAAACATAAAACTAACATTGAACACAACGAGGTTTAATACCCGCGCTTCGCTGCGTGTTATATAGAGCGCTTTATAAAAGCAGTGTTTGATACTACAAAGTGGCCTAACATTGAACGCGGTTTCAAGCTGTGAGGATCTGTCACCACTGATAATGAGATCTGCAAAAGATTTAAAATTATCAGAAGATTTACAAATTCTGAATCTTGTCACCATTCTAAAAAAACTCATTTTCTCACATATTTGAAAGACTGCTTTAAAAAAACTCTGACAAATATATTTGTGAGTATCTTCTAAAAAAGTGTAAATGCTTACCATTTAAATTAACATATGCTAAATTTAGGCCATTTTT